>JACEEU010000020.1:18208244-18415744 GCA_016630915.1 Callionymus lyra
ACATGAACATGAACATGGATCAACATGAACATGATCAACAAACATGATCAACATGAACATGATCAACATGAACATGATCAACATGAACATGTCAACATGATCAACATCAACATGAACATGATCAACATGCAACATGGTCAACATGAACATGATCAACATGAACATGATCAACATGAACATGATCAACATGAACATGATCAACATGAACATGATCAACATGAACATGATCAACATGAACATGATCAACATGAACATGGTCAACATGAACATGATCAACATGAACATGATCAACATGAACATGATCAACATGAACATGATCAACATGAACATACGTGTGGAGAACAAACAGGGAGAAAAAAACCCCCTTGCGGCCCCGGGGGGGCCCGGAAAAAAAGGGGGTGGAAACCCGGGGGAAGGAAAAAAGGCCCCCCCCGGAAGGGAACCCCCCGGGGGGGGGGGCCCCGGGGCCCCCCGGGGCCCCCGCCCCCCGCGGGCCCCCCCCCCCCCCCGGGGCGCCCCCCCGCGGGGGGCCCCCCCCCCCGGGGGGGGGGGGGGGGGGGGGGGGGCCGAGGGGGGGGGGGGGGGGGGGGGGGGGGACTGCGGGGGGTGGGCGTGTTGGGCGAGGTGGGCACGGAGGCGGACGCCTGAGGCTCGGGCTCCGTCTCGGCGATGCTCCTGAAGGTGATCTTGTGAGGAGGCTCCCTCTCCAGAGGGACCGGGTGGCCCTTCAGGGTCCCCGAGGTAGACGTTCTCACGGGCCGGATCCCGGGGGACTTCAGGGTGTACATGGTCTTCCTGGGCTGAAGGGTTGATGAAACAGTGTGGTCAACAAACAGAACTGAAAATCATCAATGAACTAAAAACCATCAATGAACTAAAAACCATCAATGAACTAAAAACCATCAATGAACTAAAAACCATCAATGAACTAAAAACCATCAATGAACTAAAAACCATCAATGAACTAAAAATCATCAATGAACTAAAAACCATCAATGAACTAAAAACCATCAATGAACTAAAAACCATCAATGAACTAAAAATCATCAATGAACTAAAAATCATCAATGAACTAAAAACCATCAATGAACTAAAAATCATCAATGAACTAAAAACCATCAATGAACTAAAAATCATCAATGAACTAAAAATCATCAATGAACTAAAAACCATCAATGAACTAAAAATCATCAATGAACTAAAAATCATCAATGAACTAAAAATCATCAATGAACTAAAAATCATCAATGAACTAAAAATCATCAATGAACTACAAACCATCAATTTAATAAAAACATCAAGGTCACAAAAAATAAAAACACAGGAAATAAACTAAAAAAATAAGCATCAAAGAAACTAATTTTAAAAAGCATCACGTGAATGAACTAAAAAACATCAATGTCAAAAAACAAAAGAACCTTAATGGTAAACAAACTAAAAAAACATCAGTTAATTAATAAAAAATATATATAAAAGTCAACAAACTAAAAAAACATCAGTTAATTAATAAAAAAAATATATAAAAGTCAACAAACTAAAAAAACATCAGTTAATTAATAAAAAATATATATAAAAGTCAACAAACTAAAAAAACATCAGTTAATTAATTAAAAATATATAAAAGTCAACAAACTAAAAAAACATCAGTTAATTAATAAAAAAATATATAAAAGTCAACAAACTAAAAAAACATCAGTTAATTAATAAAAAAAAAATATAAAAGTCAACAAACTAAAAAAACATCAGTTAATTAATAAAAAATATGTATAAAAGTCAACAAACTAAAAAAACATCAGTTAATTAATTTAAAAAATATATAAAAGTCAACAAACTAAAAAAAACATCAGTTAATTAATAAAAAATATATATAAAAGTCAACAAACTAAAAAAACATCAGTTAATTAATTTAAAAAATATATAAAAGTCAACAAACTAAAAAAACATCAGTTAATTAATTTAAAAAATATATAAAAGTCAACAAACTAAAAAAACATCAGTTAATTAATAAAAAATATATATAAAAGTCAACAAACTAAAAAAACATCAGTTAATTAATAAAAAATATATATAAAAGTCAACAAACTAAAAAAACATCAGTTAATTAATTAAAAAAATATATAAAAGTCAACAAACTAAAAAAACATCAGTTAATTAATAAAAAATATATATAAAAGTCAACAAACTAAAAAAACATCAGTTAATTAATTTAAAAAATATATAAAAGTCAACAAACTAAAAGAACATTAAAGTCAATTAATTAAAATAATATATAAAAGTCAACAAACTAAAAAAACATCAGTTAATTAATTTAAAAAATATATAAAAGTCAACAAACTAAAAGAACATTAAAGTCAATTAATTAAAATAATATATAAAAGTCAACAACAACATGATATTTAAGTAAAATAAAAGTTTATTGGTTAAAAAAAAGGAAAGGAAGAAGTCAATAAACTAAAAAGAACAAAACATCCTGTTAAATAAATTAAAAGATAAACCATCGCAGTCAATTAACAAATAATAACACGTTATTAACTAAAAAAAAAACATCAAGGTCAAGCACCTACAAAAACCCAGGATGTTCACAAAGACAACAGGAAGTGGTCGAGCAGCAGAAACACTTACGAATCGAGGCGCTTGTTTACAGTTGCGAGGCTCGATCTCCATCGACATGTTGAATAAATAATCCGCGAACTCTTTATCGCCCTTGTTCCCCATCGGGTTGAGATTCTCGAAGAACCTCTGAGGGAAACAACGGGAGGAGAAGTTTCAGCTTTAATTTAATTCTAAATCCTTTTCGAAAGACCACGAGGACTCACCCTGATGTCGTACTCCACCTTCAGGCAGTACGGCTGGTTCTGGTACTGCTGGATCTCGCCCGTGATCTCCGCCACTTTCCTCCTCTTGCTGAAGTTGATCAGCTCTTTGCCGTGACGCTTGAGGAAGTCGGGGTTCCCCTCCTCCGTCTTCAGAATGTTGGTCAGGTAGATCCCTGTGGAGCAGAACATCTGGCTAGGATCTCTTCAGGTCGGATCTTGAGAGGCAGACGTACCGAAGAAAGGCACACAGGGTGGGTTTATTGACTTGAGTTTGGCTAAGTATTTCTTTAGGTGGTCTTGGCTCAGTTCCACGGCCTCCTCCAGGATCCTCTTCTTCCTCTCGGGGATTGCCTGGAAAAAAACAAAACATTTTGAGGTTTCAACCTTTTTTATTGCAGCTCCAACACGTAACAACACACGACCGATGCAGGGAAACTAACTTCGGCTTCGACCTGAAGCCTTTGCCTCTTGGCTCAGCTCTTTTCATACTAATAAGGCCGGAGTATAGAGGAGGCTTCAGACAAATGGAGGACGAGGCGTCAATCAACTGTCATCACTGACTTCGCCTTGAAGATCGACTTCACAGATTTTTAAGTGAATTATTGAACATAAAACTATTTATAGTTTTAGGGTTTTTTTAGTGACAAGATAAAAGCTACAATAAAACAATAAATGAAAGAAACGATCATGTGAAAGAGTATTTGTGTGTATTTACATTTTTACTAAGGCTGCAAGATATATATATATAAAAAATAAATATCGATATTGTGATATTGGCTCGTGCGATATACATATGGAAAACATGTGATAATTTATCATTTTTTATTGTATAAAACAATCATTTCTTAAATACACACTTCGACCAATCAGTGTCACGTTCTGTAAAGTTGTCAATTTGTACTTCTATGTCTCGTTGTTGTTTACGTCTCCGTCCGTCTGTGAACTGTGCGGCGCAGCTTGTTAGGCTCGGTTGCTATGGCGACGTAATACTAACTTATGATCTAGTCAAACACTAGTGATCCAGTCACTCGTCTCTTTCAACCTCCTTTGTTAAAGCAACATAAAGTGTTATGTGTGCGTCTTCACCGTATGCTAACGAGCTAAGTTGTTAGCGTCATTTATAAAGTGTTATGTGTGCGTCTTCACCGTATGCTAACGAGCTAAGTTGTTAGCGTCATTTATAAAGTGTTATGTGTGCGTCTTCACCGTATGCTAACGAGCTAAGTTGTTAGCGTCATTTATAAAGTGTTATGTGTGCGTCTTCACCGTATGCTAACGAGCTAAGTTGTTAGCGTCATTTATAAAGTGTTATAAACAAGTGTTATGTGTGCGTCTTCACCGTATGCTAACGAGCTAAGTTGTTAGCGTCATTTATAAAGTCTTATGTGTGCGTGTACAAGGAGGTGGATTTATTATTGATTTGGTGATATCACGACGCGCCGGCGGCTCCTCTCTGATGTCGCTCAGTTTGGCGGGAAACCGATGCAAGTCCCGCAAGACTGAGCGTTATAAGAGATATTTTTCTACGATCGTGTCGACACCGACGCGCGGAAATAATCGAAAGGGAAATATCTCATCTTTTTCCTTCTTTAAACCCCTGGACCTTCACTACAGTACTCGCTCCTGCGGCTACATTTTTAGGTGAAATAAAAAAATATTGCATTAATATCAATATCGCATTTCAAGACACCAATATTGTGCAGCCCTTATTTTTACTATATATAAAATTCGATTTGTTTATTTTTCTTTTGTAATGTTTTTATTTAAAAATATATTTTTCAAGTACAAAAAACCTCATTTAAAAGTGATGCGTGTCTAACTTCCTGCTCGCTGCTCACCTCAAACGTGTGGTCCAGCCTGTAGACCGGCACAGAGTTGATGGCACTGACCACCTCCAGGACTCCGTTGAAGTTGTTGAGCTCCTGGAAGACCTGCAGGATCTCGATGACGCGCGTCAACATGGCCACCCTCTCGTCCAGGTTCATGGTCTCCACGATGCGCCTGCGACGGCAACATGTTGAGACTCGAGATCGCCGGAGAAAAATAAAACCTTTCAACTCACTTCTCGAACCACAGCGTGAGGTTGGTGGTGTGGCGGATCATGCGGAGCAGGTTCGGGGAGTTCTTCTCCTTGTCCTCTTTGGTCCAGACGCTGCCGACCAGCTCGGACGGACGGACGGCTCTACGCACCAGAACCACAGATCAAACACTTCCAGAGACACCAGCCCATGACTCACTTTTTATCCATTTTTTATATATATATCTTCAAAAGATATATATATTTCTAGATTTTCCAAATGATCATCTTGTATGGAAGAGAATCAGTGACTTCAGAATATTCAATGTTCCATTTAGAATCCGTTATTGAAATGTTATATTTTTAAGCATTAAAACATATGTATTGAAGGCTGAATTTGTTTTTTATCGAATTCCATGATTCAAGATCAAGTCACATGATCGTCTGCGTGTCACATGATTGGCTGAAGGTTCGATCCAGTAGCTCGGTGCTCTGTTGGTTCGGTCTGGTGACTCCATTATACCAACATTTATATACTGAATTAGAAAAATATTAGAAAAATATTGAAAATGTATAATTGCATTATTGATAAGAATATCAAACTCTGTGTTAAAAAGTATTTAATCATTTTGAAAATATTAAAAAATGTTTTATTCAACTATTAAAAAAACAAAAGTAATGTTTCTATATAAAAATATTTGAATTCAAAAATCAGTGCATTAAAAAAAACAACATTTCAATTAATATACATCCATATACATTATATATAAATATATATATATATATAAATATATATATATATATACAAACACACACATGTGTTGTGTGGGTTTCCTCCCACAGTCCAAAAACATACAGAGGTTGATTGAGAACTTTGGGAAATTGTCCGTAGGTATGAGTGTGTGTGTGAATGGTTGTCTGTCTTTGTGTGTCTTTGTGTGTCCTGAGACAGACTGGCTTTCTGTCCAGGGTGTCCCCTTCCCCCCTGACCAATGAAACTAGGATAGACTCTAGTCTCCCCGCGACCCCCATGAGGGATAAAGCGGTAGAAAATGATAACATATATTCTTATATATTTATCCAAATAAAGTTCCCAAGGCTCCCCTCAACCCTCTGCTCTCACCTGTACAGCTCTGATTCCAGCAGAGTCAGCTGACGTGCGATCTCGATGGGGTGAAGGGTCATGAGGTCAAAGGAGTCCACCTGACCTGCCCTGCAGATGTGCCACTCCACGGGCGGGGGCGGGCTCTCGAAGGTGATGTTGTGACTGACGCCGTTGGACTGCGTCTGCAGCTTCCTCTTGATGATCTTGTTGATGGACTCCACCCACTTCCTCATCGACTTCCCTGGAAGACCAACGACAGTGAGCCTCGGTCGCTGCTCGTTTCAACTCGTGGCACAAACACAGAGCAGAAACATCCGAGGCGCCCTGAGGGCCGACGGTTCCAGGAACACACTGAAGGAAGTCTCACCTCTCAGCTGGATCTTGGTGGTGATGTATTCTTCTAACTGACACCTCAGCTCTGGATCGTTTTCAAAGTCGTAGAAATGATGCTCGACCCACTGACGGAAAACGTTGAGGACCCTGAGGAGGTGGAAAAACATCTGCTTAAGCTCCAGCGTCATCCTACACGTGACGCCATCCAACAGAGCGATGGATGACGTTCATAATGACGATGCCTCCGGTGAAGAGACTTCACAGACTGACGCACGGGTGACGAGGTCCAGGTAGAACAAGAACAAAGACCATTTCTAAGGTTTTATTTTGTCGCCTCACCTGAGTTGAACAGGTTGAACATATTCTTTCCGGAACCTCTGGAGTTCAGCTGCCATGGGTTGGTCACCGTTCCAGAGTGCCTGTCGGTCCTCCTCGGTGGGCTCCGGCTCTGGGATCTCAATCCTGAGTTACATAAACGATGGTTAGACGAACATGAAGTCAGTAAATACAGCTCTGGTTTATTCCGGGGGCTATGATCAGAAAAGCTTCCGCATGAAACCATTTTTAAACTTATTTAATAACATCTATTTCAACTTGATAACTTAGCATTACACTTGAAGCTTCTCAGAAGCATTAAGTGGAACAACTCCCATAATGCTTTGCCGCCCAGACAACCAATCACAGCTGTCGATCCCTTTTGACTTAGCAGCTACGATGTAGGATTTTAAGACCAGGGCTGGGTATTGGCAAGAATCTGGTGATACCATCAGTATCATGATTAAAGGGCCAATGATACCAAATATAGTGATTACGTAGTAACATGTGTATGTGTAGTATTGTCCAGTACTTGACTCTGGTGTTCTGATAGTGTAGTAACAAGTATATATGTGTAGCATTGTCCAGTACTTGACTCTGGTGCTGTGATAGTGTAGTAACAAGTATATATGTGTAGTATTGTCCAGTACTTGACTCTGGTGTTGTGATAGTGTAGTAACAAGTATATATGTGTAGTATTGTCCAGTACTTGACTCTGGTGTTGTGATAGTGTAGTAACAAGTATATATGTGTAGCATTGTCCAGTACTTGACTCTGGTGCTGTGATAGTGTAGTAACAAGTATATATGTGTAGTATTGTCCAGTACTTGACTCTGGTGTTGTGATAGTGTAGTAACAAGTATATATGTGTAGTATTGTCCAGTACTTGACTCTGGTGTTGTGATAGTGTAGTAACAAGTATATATGTGTAGTATTGTCCAGTACTTGACTCTGGTGTTGTGATAGTGTAGTAACAAGTATATATGTGTAGTATTGTCCAGTACTTGACTCTGGTGTTGTAGTATTTACAGACCACATGACTCTTGACGAAGTCGTAACTGCTTTCATCTGTTTTCAAACCAAAATATGTCCAAACATCAGCTTTAAAAGCTGCTGGACTCACTGTATCCTCTCGTCCCCAGTCATTTGACAGGATTTCATTTTTTCTTTAGCTTATGACTTCTGCCATCTAGAGGCCGGAAGTTAAATTGCAACACAAATGCTGTGAATATTTGCATGATAATTGTGAATTAAAAAAAATGTAAACACACTTTATTGAAACATAAACCACAAACAAAACAGTGCTTTCAAAAAACGTCAAAAGAAATCTTGAAATATATCACTGTATCCATATTTTTACCAGCCCTATTAAATACTGTGGTTGTGTATGTGTATCTGCCGTTTGAATAAATCATGTGTTTGTAACAGAGTGAAGGAAGACGAGGATATCGCAACAATATAAACTATATCATATAATTACATGTCATACAGGGATGAGCCTGTAGGTGGCGACGTACCTGTCGATGAGCAGCGAGAGCAGCTCCTGTGGTTTGCAGAAGGATCGGTACGTGGTGAGAAATGTGCGAACGAAGTTGGGATCTGTGGGCGGACGAGGAAGGTCAAAGGTCAAGGGTCAGGCGGTGAAAGTGCGGACGGTGAACGAAACGACGCGTTCTTACCGGCGTACATGTGGTACGTGAGGCGTTCTATGAGCTTGACCACGGTGCCGGCCTTGATGATGGGGATCCCGGTCTTGCTCTGGACCTTGTCCTCGAACACGATGTTCTCCTCCGAGTCCTGCACGGCGAAGCGGTAGACCTCCGGCGAGGGGAGCCTCAGAGGGTGCGCCTGCTCCTCGTGCTGCAGCACCGTGTCCAGCATGCGGTCCAGGGTGGACCGGTACTGCAGCGTCACCAGCGCCGCCATCCACGCCGCCTTCTCCTCGGCGGTCCGCGCGCAGAACACCGCGCAGTTCTCGTCCTTGCCGATGAGCTCGAAGGCGTGGCCGGGGTCCGGCGAGTCCTCGCGGTCCACGATGCGGATCTTCCTCAGCACGAACTTCTCCTTCAGGCGGTACTCGGCGCCGCTGCCGGACCCCGGGAGCCGCGAGCTCTGGTTGGCCTTGCAGCTGATCATGAGCCCGTCGAACAGGAAGTTGTGGCGCTCGTGCTTGGCGCCGGCGCGCAGCAGCGGCCCCTCCAGGATGAACTCGCTGCAGCACTGACCGATGTCCTTGCCCTCCCAGCCGTCGATGCTCTTCTGGATCTCGTTCATGCGTTTGATGGCCAGTTGTTTGCTACGGACCTGCCTGCTGTACAGGCGGTACAAGGGCTCGCTGAGGAGGAGGAGACACGGTTCTCAACAGACGTTCTCCTCATCTTCGTGTGAGGTTTAAAGACGTACCCGGGCTTGCGGCGAGGCTGGTGTTTGGCGTAGATGCGCTCGACGCTGCACTGAAGGTTGAGCAGCGCCGTGATCGCCTGCTTCAGACATTCTCGGTCGTCTTGATCTTCGCTGCGCTCCTGAAGTTGCTGCAACGTCAGGAACACAAAAGGTGAAGATGAGCTTATTATTAACTATTAACTTATTAGAATTTATTCTCCTAAAGGGAAACGTTACGTTGTGTGATGAGCTCGGTGTTCGATTGGTTGAGTCTGGTCAAATGAAACTGTTCATGCTGATTATTTTTTTTAATGTTGGAATCAAGTTGAATTAAATAAAAAAGAAATAAGGAGAATAGAACCAGAATATGAGAATATGTTTTAAAAATGTTAATAAAAGCGTTCAAAATAAAATGGAAATGTTTAATTCTATTATTATATATTCTGAGGGTGCAAAAAATACTTAGTTCGAGCCCAAAGAAAGAAAAAGAGACCAATAAAATGGAGGGAAAATATTGTAAATGACAAATTGCTGAAAGTATAAGATACTAAAAGTAAATATTAATAATTTAATATATTTAACTTTTTCTACATTTCTATTGAAAGCACTTTATTTCAAAATATTTATTATATTAATAATAAAGATTATAGTTTATGTTTGAAATATTTTTAGCCGTGTATCGTTTTTTAATGTTATAGCTCTTTGTGACCCTGGTTTAGAAAGATCTTTAGGAATAACTATTACTTACTTACTTGGATTTAAGGTTCAATACAATGAAATCTAAAGTGCAAAAAAGTGGTGTTTATTTTTATAAAGAGTTGACATTTTCTAACCATCACAAGGAGAATATAAAGTAGATTCACCAAATTCAACACATGAACTCTTGCCTAAGAATGACTTAAATCCAGGAATAAAATATGGAAAAACTGTGTAAAATAGATTTTTGCACCAAACCCAATTTTTGGTTTTGTATTGTATTTCATTTTTCTTGCGCATGTACTCGTTTTATTTAGATGTTTTTCTGTACTTATTTGACAAGACTTGATAAATAAATAGAATAAGGAAAATTAAATTCCATGTTATAACAATAATAATACAAGCATTTAACCTTTTGGTTATCTCAGGGTCACGGTGACCCGGAGGCCAGAACAAATGCGTTTGAGGTATCCCTTGTGTCGTCTCTGGGTCAAGGTGTACATTTGCAGTTTAATTCTAATGTTTGATATGTTTTAAAAAAGATAAACACCTTTAATCAACCGACTTTAATATGCATTTTTATGATTAAATATTTGAATATCACGAGTGTCCCATTTGTTGAGCTGACCTTGAAGCAATATTTGTTACGTAATATCGAGAATTATAAATTCATTTATTCACAGTTTCTCTCCTTCAAAAAAAAGGTCAAGCCGGCAGCAACAGCACGTACCTGTAGAAGTTCAAAATAGTGCATACAATGGTACACAGGGACCATCATCAGCTGCGGGAGGACGTACTGGACCGCCTCCTTGAAGCCTTCAGCCACAGACTGAAAACACAGAACACAAGATACTATTCATGTTCATGTACACCCCAGGAATGATAGAGAGAGGGTGAGATTTCTCCAACAGTCGTCAAAATCTAGTTTCTAACATTGACTTCAAACCGGTATCAACGAGAGCAACTCGGGACACAAAAGAGGATTTCAACGAAGGTTGTCCGCGTCGGTTGATGGACGAGTGACTACGTGAGGCTGTGAGGTAACCCGAGAGCGGGTGGTCATGATATCCATTTAGATCTCCAGTTCCCCTGATAGACGACTCGGAATCAATACGCGAGTACTCAAGACTCCACAGCAGCGGCAGCACCGTCTGCTCCAGGAGAGCTGGAAACAACGCTGGAAAAATGTCGGGTTTTAGGTCAGAACTAGGGCCGCACGATATTGCGAGTACTGTACTGTAGTGGAGGTATGTAAGTAAGTAAGTAAGTAAGTAATATATATTTATAACTGAGACCAGGGTACAAAGCGCTTAACAATCAAAACAATACTCAAAACAGTACATAAATCAAACAACACGAAACAGAGTTCAGAAATTCAAGGAAAACCTGAAAAAAGTCTTAAGATGTTTCTTAAAGGAGTCATAGATCAACGAAAGAGAGGAAGATTTTCCAAAGTTAGGAGAACAGCCTGAAAAATTTCTCTCCTCTGTCCTACGTTGCGTGGAACCATAAGTAGATTCTATCCACAGACCCAGAGCCCGAGCTGGGGTGAAGCTGGATCAGATCAGTGATGTAAGGAGGAGCTATATAATAGCTCTGAAAGTAAGAACAAATTTTAAAGTTGATCAAAAAATAAAGTGAAGAGTTTTAAGGACCGGAAAATGTGAGTTCTTCTATAGCGGTCAAATTCTAGAGTCTAAAAGAAGCTCCTTCTGTTAAACTGAAACAAACTTTACAATAGTCCAGAAGAAGAAAAACATGATTACAACAGCATTTGTGACAGCATTTTCCTAAGTTTAGAGATTTTCTCAGTTGAAGGAAAAGTTTCTGGTCAGTTTTCTCAGTTTGAAACTTCTTTCACACCCAGGTTTCTAGCTAACAATGACTAACAATACTATAACTAGAAAAAGAGTTCAGTTTTGTCCACATTAAGTGTAAAGTGTTTTCATCACCATTTTGATTTCTAAAACAATGATAAGTGTTCAGCCTTGGGGTAGTTGGGTCAAAAAGCAGTAGAGCTATTATCAGCAAAAATGTGATAAAATAAATTGTTTACAAGGGACAAGAACAAAAGCACCGAGGATCAGCGCGCGTGTGGCAAAACTAAAACCCAGAAAGGAAGAGAGAACATTCTAACACAGACCCAGACAGTCCCACTTCATCCCTTAGTGGGTTTATAGATGGAAAACGATGCGATATTTACCTTTTTTTTTTATTTCCGCTCTTCCGTGCCGACATGATCGTAGATAAATATCACTTATAACGTTATAATATACTGAGCCGGCAAGACGCGTCGCCGTAGCAACCGAGCCTAGCTAGCTGCGCCGCACAGTACACAGACGGACGGAGACGTAAACAACAACGAGACATAGAAGTACAAATTGACAACTTTACAGAACGTGACACTGATTGGTCGAAGTGTGTATTTAAGAAATGCTTGATTTATACAATAAAAAATGATAAATAATCACATGTTTTTCGAGCCGTAATATCAATATTTTTTCAATATATCGTGCAGCTCTACTTCTGTCCGTTACAAAACATCGTGAAGCATTGTTGTGTATAAATACTGCAACAGCAACAAGAGGAGCTTATTGTAGAGGGTTCCTTTGAGCAATGAATAGAAGTATATCAGTGTCATCAGAATATTGAACGGTTGAATCCAACATTTCGGATGTTTTTTTAATTGAAATTATGTTTTTGATCATGTGCTTTCGAAGCGTCTCTTGATCGTACCGTTTGCATTATTGTACGAACATTTTTAAACCGAATTTAAAAGGCAAGAATTATTCATTTTTCAAAATATTCCAAAGTTTAGTTCATTGTTGTTTTTTTTAAACAATTCAACTTTTCCAATCAGAAATGATCGAAGTCAAGCATTTTTAATGTTAAATTCTGATGGAACTGTAATCCTTCCATATAGTGCGTCTTTTTTGAGATTTTTCCCCCTTTTTTAATCCACCAAAAAGTAACATCAATTATGAAACAAGGCTTTTGTGGAACTAAAGTCAGACGAATAAATCATTAAAATAGAAAAAAGAAGTTGCAGAAAAGCCCCATTTTTTCAACACTAATGCAAGTCTCAGGTTTGAAGTCTGGAGTCAAGACTGTGAGGTCTGTGAGAAAATACTCTGGGAGGATTATATAGTGATCACCAAGGCCTTGTAAAAGAAAAACTGGTCTGTTGAGGAAGTGGGACTAAAATCACTCAAACAAGCAGAGCAACTCATTCATGGACACACTTCCACCTATGGATTCTTCGTGGGAAAAAAAGGATGAAAAAGATTGAAGGAAATACCAGCACTGGAAGGAAAAGGTGTCTCTGGGAACATCACGGGTGCGACGTGTGGCCAGAGGAAGCTGACGTTTAATGGAACTGAGGAACCAATTAAAAGCCACTATTCCCTCCTTTTATCCAGACGCTGGTGTCATGAGTCTAAATATAAACGTCAAGATTCTGCTGTGAAAAGAGCAGCAGGGACGCCGTGTTCCCATCAAGTGGAGGTACGAGGCTGCTTGAACCCGTGTCACGGCTTCTACGCTCTTAATTCACGTCTCATTCTCACCATGAAATACGCCTCAGGCGCCCCCCCCCCACACACCCCTCGCCGCCACTTCCTCCCGGAGAGAAAAATGGCCTGCAGTGTGGCTGCCTGAGCTATTTTTAAAAGTCTATGCAATTTAGCCACAATAGCAGACGCTGCCGAGGCTGAGTGCTGCACACACACGTCTGACGGGGGAGGAGGGAGGAAGGATGGAAGGAGGGATGGAAGGAGGGATGGAAGGAGGGATGGAAGGAGGCTGGAGCTTGTGTCAAGAGAGTAGGAAGTTGTCAGGGAAGCAACATGAACCGAGCCTTTGGCTCAGGCTTCGCTACGAGGACGCAGGACAAGTATTGACTCAGGAAAATACAATAAAATATAAGTTACTTTGAGGAAAATCAGGGACGGCAACAAAAGTTACTCCTTTCTACAACAAGCACAAAATACCCTTTATTTTTTATTTAAATTGATTTGACTATATTCATGAATAAAGAACAAATGTGCTCCATTTAACTTTTCCAGTCAACGGAAAATTAATTTAAAATGAATTTATTTATGATCATTCACATAATTTTTTCAAGAGCAAAAAAGGGCCACCGATGACCGAGGGGCCAAGATTCAGACATGCCTGCTAAGATTTTCCTTAAACATTTATTTTGAAAATTCTTTTTTCACTTCCTGCAAACCAGTCTCAGGCCTTTCTATCCCTTAATGAGCCTGATCTTAAAAAAAAGCTTTTCACAGTAAAGTATTGTGAGATGAATTGAATACATTAAATGATTGAAGCTGTGTCTGTCCTAATCATCTCCAATTTCCTTTTTTTTTATAATTATAGCTTATCTTTAAACCGGCTTTAAAGGTCAAATTAATCTGCTTTTATTTTTGAATTCAGAATCAGAATCATCAGAATCCTTTATTTGTCCCGCGAGGGGAAATTCGGTTTAAACAGCAATATACAAAAAATAAAAACACCCAGAAATGAAAAAAATCTAAATAGAATAGAATAAAAATCTGCCCTATATTATATATATACACTAACATATTTACAAAATATATTTACAAAAATAACAAGAAGAAAAAGAAAAGGTGCTGTTAAATAATTATCTTGGTGTGTTCTTGTTGTGGAGTCTGATGGCAGCAGGGAGGAAGGACCTGCGGTACCTCTCCCTCACACACCTGGGATGGAGCATCCTATCACTGATGGAGCTCCTCAATGCCCTCAGTGTGTGCTGGAGAGGGTGAGATAAATTCTTCCTCATGGAGGCCAGCTTGCTCTGTATCCTCCTCCCAGACACTTCCTCCACAGGATCCAGAATTGATCCATTTTAAAGCGCCTGAGGAGCTGCAGAAAAGTACTTGGTGGAGTTTAAACTCTCCTTCATAAAATCATACACACAAAGTTGACGAGTATCTAGTTTTACTAAACATGAGGGAAAATCACTTCATTACGAGAAAAAAAAATCCAACTTCCCGTCAGTTTGAGTGAAGCCATTAAAGCTCCATCTCACTGTTACACTTCACCGTTCACAGCGTTAACAGTGAAAATACGCAGAGTGTGGGAAAACCAGAGCAGAGCTGGTAATAAAAGGTCTGCTGGAGGAGAAATACTTTCTCAGGACCCTCGTTGTTTTGACAAAAAACACGAGCGCAGACTCGGGATCGACCTGCCGGGACCACATCACGACACGATCTCCTGGAACATTATATTAACATGCAGCAGCGTCGCTACGATCTGAACCTGGTCGGACTCTGCGCTCCCGAGCCTGAGAAAACAGCGTCTTCAAAGGCGGAGCAAGTGCACCCCACCAGGAACACTTCAATACGACTCTTGTGAGGAATGTCCAGATAAAACAAAGCCGCGATCAAACTGCACACAGGATGCTTTCCATTCTTTCATCGTATTCCACAAGACAACCAGGTTCGTCTCAAACACGACTGGGATTTTTAAACAACAAACAGAGAGAGTTCAGGACGTCAGCGTTGAGTCCAACATCATCATGTCATTTTGCTACAAATAAAACAAGCATCACAAATCGGGTTCATTTTCAATATCGATTATAGGTTTTTTTCAGAATATCTTTGGATGAAACAGGGATCTTGACGCATCAAAAGTCACAGGTTAATGTTACCTCAGAGGAAATACCAGTTTTTTTCAAAATAAAACAACTTTCAGAAAGTTTGTTTATTTGCTGTGCGACCCAGTTACCAATGCCTCACGGACTGGTAATTGTCCCCGGACCAGGAGTTTGAAACCACTGCCCTTAACCCTGCCTGGTAGTTTATAAGGAAGACACATTATATCAGCAAACCCCTCGATTAAATGACTTAATTCTACGCGTCGCTTTCCTCTTTACGCAGAATTGTACAAAAATTATGAAAAGATTTGATCTCAATTATTGAAATTATTCGAAGAACTTTGATATATGTTCTTTATCTTTAGACTTGGATTGTATCATCTTGTTCTTTCTCTTTGTTCTTGTTCTTAATTTATTTTTATGAATCATGTCTCTATTGCTGTGGCTAAGTGGCTAAATAATCAATAAAGTTCTACCTAACCTCAATTAATATCTTCTTTATCTAATGTTGTTTAATTCCATTTGGTGATTAATTGTGTTTTTATGCCACGATTTTCGGTTAAAAAAAAAAACCCCATTTGTAATGATATAGTTAAGAAGCAGCAGGAGAATATTGATCATTATACAAGAAGAAAAAAGAATAATCCATCAACCAATATTCACATGATTAGTGACTCACACATGGTTGATGTAGTGTATCGAGGGTCACGAGGGTCACAAGGGTCACGAGGGTCGTTCATGGAATTCTGAACTCTCACCTTAAAGTAAAGGCCAGCGGTGGGTCGTGCCATCAGGTTGTCGAAGTGCTCGTGGAAGTCCTTGCTGAGGATGTCCTGAGAGAGGGTCTCGTACGGGTCGAAGGCTTGCTCCTGCGGGCGCGAGCACATGTTTTCAGAGCGTTCTCCACGGCCGTGTTCGGGGGAAGCGTTCGAACCTCCGCCAGGTCCTCGAAGCAGCTGCCCACCAGGGGGTGCGGGCTGCCGTCGGCGGTCATCTCCACGGCGTCCTCGATCAGGCCCAGCAGCTTCACCGTCAGCTCGTGGATGTCCAGGATGTTGCTGAAGATCACCTCCACATCCTGAGAACATTCGTACAGTGACAACCTTTCTGTTACACATTCTAAGGTAAGGTAAGGTAGAACTTTATGGATCATTATAATTTTCTTTATCTCATCATGTCTTTTACATCAGGTTCTTACGCAATAAAAGGTTACATACATCATGCCCTCGAATCAAATAACATTTTTTTTTAAATGCAATAAAATAGCTGATCAAAAAGGATGTTTTTGATATTGAAAAGTAGCAGAGGAGTTGGTTTGTTTTTTTCTGTCACTCATACTTTTGTATTTTACTGCACAAAATATTATCTTCATACTTTCATTTTTATCCATTATGTTACGTAATGCTGTCTTTATCCATTTACTTTCAACATTTTTTTATGTCATGTGAACATAGTGTGCGTAATGTGATCATTTATTCATGTTATATCAACGTTTTGTGTGTAATGTGATCATTTATTCATGTTATATCAACGTTTTGTGTGTAACAAGATCATTTGTTTATGTCATGTGAACATTTTGTGTGTAATGTGATACATTCCATTATGTCATGTGAACATTGTGTGCGTTATGTGATCATTTATTCATGTTATATGAACATTTTGTGTGTATGTGATAATAATGTCAGTGATCATTGTGTGCGTTATGTGATCATTTATTCATGTTATATGAACATTTTGTGTGTAATGTGATACATTCCATTATGTCATGTGAACATTGTGTGCGTTATGTGATCATTTATTCACGTTATATCAACGTTTTGTGTGTAATGTGATCATTTATTCATGTTATATCAACGTTTTGTGTGTAATATGATCATTTGTTTATGTAATGTGAACATTTTGTGTGTAATGATAGATTCCATTACATTTGTCATGTAACATAGTGTGCGTTATGTGAACATTGTTATACAGTTTGTGTTATGTGATCATTTATTCATGTTATATCAACGTTTTGTGTGTAATGTGATCATTTGTTTATGTCATGTGAACATAGTGTGCGTTATGTGATCATTTATTCATGTTAAATGAACATTTTGTGTGTAATGTGATCATTTGTTTATGTCATGTGAACATAGTGTGCTTTTTGTTCTTTTTTTACGTGACATTTTGTGTGTAATGTGTATTTTGATCATCATGTTGTTTCATATTAAATTATGTTTTTTATTTGTCATTTCACGTCATGCGTCTCATATTCTAATTACGTTATTCATTTTATTTTATATTGAATTTATTAATAAATCAATGGTTTTTTTTCATTTCATTTAAAGGAATTAACTTGAGGAGGAAAATACAACTAAAATATTGTGTGACATACTTTTTTAATTTTTTTAAGATGCATATAAAAAGAGCTATTTTGGACGCCAGGCACTGAATCTTCAGCAATTCCAGACTCTGCAGATATATTTATAATCCAACACGTAGAAATCGTGTTTAAATGTACGACGAGGCAACATGCAGACGCACATCCTGTTGTACAGAAAAATAAGCAAGAAAGAGATGATTGAGAAGAAACAACTCCAGCCTGCTGAAGACTGAACGAGGGTCTTGTCTATGATTATTTCCCTTTCAGACGTTGCAGTCATTTCAGATTACACCACATTTCAACAGAGTAATTGCTGCTGCTCCGGCAGAGCAGATACTGTTCCTGTCGTAATTACAACATTCCACACTTCTCTTTTTTTCTTTCTCACCTAAACGTTAAAAACAAACGACTCCATGTTAAGATAGTTAACATTTTAAACTAACCCATGATGGAGAAGACTTGAACCTACGTCAGAATCTATCCAATATAAAATGTTTTTACGTTTATTCTTAATGATTTGCGGGATTATACTGTTGAAACTATGACTCCCACAAACACACATTTCAAACAAGAATGGAATGTCAAACAACTTTTATGTATTTATCTTATGTGGTTTCATTTATTTAGCTTAAAATATACAGATTATTTGGCCATTAATGTAAATATAAGTCTTATTTCTTCAAACTATTGTGATACAGACGCCTTTTTTAACTCACTGTTGAGTGGCCAATATAAATAGAAATCATTTTAATAACGCTGTATTTTACTAAATTGTCATATTTAATTTGAGTTAAGGCTTGAAGATAAGCGTCTTCTTGGCCAAAAATGGACTATCATTAGGGCTGCATGATATTGGAAATAAGTGCGATATTCGATATTGGTGTCTTGAATTGCGATATCGTTATTTATGCGATATTTTCATCTTTCAACTAAAAATGTAGCCGCGCAAAGAAGCGAGTACTGTAGTGAAGGTCCGGGGTTTTAAAGACGGAAAACGATGAGATATTTCCCTTTTCGTTTATTTAAACTTATAACGCTCGGGACTTGCATCGGTTTCCCGCCAAACTGAGCGACATCAGAGAGGAGCTGCCGGCACGTCGCGATATCACCAAATCAATAATAAATCAACCTCCTTGTACACGCACACATAACACTTTATAAATGACGCTAACGACTTAGCTCGTCAGCATACGGTGAAGACGCACACATAACACTTTATAAATGACGCTAACAACTTAGCTCGTTAGCATACGGTGAAGACGCACACGTAACACTTTATAAACGACGCTAACAACTTAGCTCGTTAGCATACGGTGAAGACGGACAGGTTTGTTTGGAAGTTCACGATCTTCTAAGAAAACAACTGAGACGAGATGAAAAGTTCTTACAATATGTTGCTTTAACAAAGGAGGTTGAAAGAGACGAGTGACTGGATCACTAGTGTTTGACTAGATCATAAGTTAGTATTACTTCACTGGATCACTAGTGTTTGACTAGATCATAAGTTAGTATTACTTCACTGGATCACTAGTGTTTGACTAGATCATAAGTTAGTATTACTTCACTGGATCACTAGTGTTTGACTAGATCATTAGTTAGTATTACTTCACTGGATCACTAGTGTTTGACTAGATCACAAGTTAGTATTACTTCACTGGATCACTAGTGTTTGACTAGATCATAAGTTAGTAGTACTTCACTGGATCACTAGTGTTTGACTAGATCATAAGTTAGTATTACTTCACTGATCACTAGTGTTTGACTAGATCATAAGTTAGTATTACTTCACTGGATCACTAGTGTTTGACTAGATCATAAGTTAGTATTACTTCACTGGATCACTAGTGTTTGACTAGATCATAAGTTAGTATTACTTCACTGGATCACTAGTGTTTGACTAGATCATAAGTTAGTATTACTTCACTGGATATACTGAGCTAAGACACGTCGCCATAGCAACCAAGCCTAACAAGCTGCGCCGCACAGTTCACAGACAGACGGAGACGTAAACAACAACGAGACATAGAAGTACAAATTGACAACTTTACAGAACGTGACACTGATTGGTCGAAGTTCGCATTTATGGTCGCGCCTGATTGGTTAAAGAAATGCTTGATTTATACAATTACAAATGATAAATTATCGCACATGTTTTCCATATGTATATCGCACGTGCCAATATCGTGATATCGATATTTTTCCGATACATCTTACAGCTCTAACTAGAATAAAAATAAACTCTCCAGAATTGCGTAGTAAAGTCAGAATTAAGTCAAAACAACAGCCAAGATGTTGTAGAAAAGTTAAAGCTAAAGTAAACTGTGAGGGTGATAAAAAAATAAAAATAAAAAAAAAGTTGTGAAATGTGCTTGAGTACCCAAAGCTGATTACTTGTTATCCGATTAGAGAGTTTTGGTTCTAATCTTTAAAGGTCCTGCAGATGGATTCAGACAGAAAGTTGACTCCGTGTAACCTGTTTGATCGTGTGAGATACGTCAACATAGAACCCTCTCCTCGAGTCAGACCGTCGACCATCTTATCGTCTCACCTGAGGTGTGAAGATTTTTGGATTGGACAGGAAATGATGACGGAAAACTTTGATGATGAGGTCGAGCTCTCGCAGGTACTGTCGCTCCTCCGCGATCTCCAGCCTCACGAGGTCGTCGTAGGTGAGCTCGCCCGAAGACGAGGGCTCCTCCGTGCACTGGGACATCAGCCCGATGTCCTCCTCCTGGTCGAACATGTCCATCAACACCTGCAGGGACAACGAGCGCCGCTTTGAAGAAACTGCCAGAAGAGTTTAAAGGACGTGAAGAAGAAGAAGAAGGAGTGAGGAACCTTGTCGGCGCACATGGACACTTTGATGTCCTGCTGGCTGATGTCATAGTGCCGGATGTTGCCCACGTAGTTGCCCGCCAGTTTGAGGATGTCTGCAGATATGTACTCCAGTACAGCTACGATGTACAGGGACACATGGTAGTCCACTTTATAACCCAAGACCTCCTGTGGACACACACAACAAATGTAAGATCTGGGATTCTACCATCAAATTCTCATCCGAGTGAACTATTAACTGTTCATATGACAAAGTTAATGATGACACGACAGATAAATGATCACATAAAATGATCACATGACAAAAATAAAAGATTACATGACACACAACTGATCAAAGGACATGATGACAAAATGTTATAATCAAATTTGCATTGGGACGAACTCTAACATGATCACGTGATATAATGATCACAAGACGTAAATAAATGATCACATGACGTTAATAAATGATCACATGATGTTGATAAATGATCACATGACGTTGATAAATGATCACATGATGTTGATAAATGATCACATGATGTTGATAAATGATCACATGACGTAGACAAATGATCACATGACGTAAATAAATGACCACATGTCGTAGATAAATGATCACATGACGTAGATAAATGATCACAAGACGTTAATAAATGATCACATGATGTTGATAAATGATCACATGACGTAAATAAATGATCACATGACGTAGATAAATGATCACATGACGTAGATAAATGATCACATGACGTAAATAAATTACCACATGACGTAGATAAATGATCACATGACGTAAATAAATTACCACATGTCGTAGATAAATGATCACAAGGCGATAAAAAAACCCACCGGGGGGATAAAAAATAACCAACCGGGGAAAAAAAAAAAAATGATCCACATGACGTTGATAAATGATCACATGACGTAGACAAATGATCACATGACGTAGATAAATGATCACATGTTGTAGATAAATGATCACAAGACGTTAATGAAGTATCACATGACGTTAATAAATGATCACATGACGAGGACAAATGATCACATGTCGTAGATAAATGATCACAAGACGTTGATAAAGGATCACATGTCGTAGATAAATGATCACAAGACGTTGATAAAGGATCACATGTCGTAGATAAAGGATCACATGATGTTGATAAATGATCAAACGACTGTAATAAATGATCACACGATGGCGATAATACATGACAAAATTAATGTTCACACATCACACATAACTGATCAAAAAGGCATCATGTAACAATAAATACACAAAATAACAGCTGATTTAACGTCACCTTCAGCAGCGGGTGGATCTTGTCCACAGGGAGCAGTAAAGGGTTCCTCCTTTTGCGTTTCTCAATGGCCGACTGGGCGTCAGCTATGGCCCATTTGTCAATGGGGTGAGGGAAGGTCTTCTGAACACGCTCCTGGTGAGTTGAAGAAGTTACACGTCGGTCAGTTGAACTGGATCCCAGAGATTCAGGACCAGAAGCAGAACTTTTTGTTCACCTCCACATCCTGCACCGAGCGCGGCTGAGCCACACACAGCATGCTGAGCAGCTGCAGGATCAGCTCCTCGATGTGCTCCAGGGCGTCCTCGTTCGCCGTGAGGTTGGGATGGACCTGCTTCTGCACCTTCAGACACGCAGTAACAAAACACGGGTCAGAAAAGGAAAGAGAATCAATGTGCACTTTTCATTCCATAATAACATTATGAAGGACATTAAAGACATTTTTAGTTTAAGTTCAGTACAAAGAGATTAAAAAAGGGTTTAAAAAAAACTTTTGTATGTAAAAAAGCAGGAACGATGAAGCAACTTTCAAGTCGACACAAACCTCTGTTCATGCCCTACGATGGAATGACAGTAAACGTGGGGTGGCATGATCACCAAATGCCTCCAGATACAGGAATGCGAGAGAAGCGTGAAAAGGTCATAGCCAAACACATTCTTTTGCTCTGACTTTCCAGATATGCAGCTGCCTGCAGGAAGCCCCGAAGTGCGAAACGATAAAAAATAAGTAAACGAAGAAAAAGAATCACTTGGAGAAAAGATTATAAAATGCTTTTTAATCTTATTAATAAAGGTGATTTTTAGAAACAATGCTTTCGGTCCATTTTCCAGCCTTTTCCTTCTCCCCTCGTACGTCACTCATATCTTGATGCATCCTCACAAGACCAGAGGCGGTTATAAATAAGCGGCGAGTCTCCGGTGAACACCAACAAGTATCTATCAAAGCAGAAGTGTTTGTTGCGAGATCAATCCTCTGGGCCCCGACAGGCACTTGACCACATTCCACAGGACACCAGCGAGTCGTGAGTCACTGCACTGAAACTACGGGGGTTTCCCTCGAACGCCATTCGCCGAATAGTTTGGCTGCAGCGACGAGGCCCGACGAGTGCGATCGTCACAAACAATGCCAGGATGGGAGACGCTTGGATACACGAGCGCAGGGATGACATCCGAGCGGGGGGGGGGTTGATACTAAAATGTTTTATCAAGGATATGCTTTGGAACAATGTTCCTCTCCCTCTGTGTTTGATGATCTACTGACTCCTTCAAGAAACATCTCTGTGTTTGATGATCTACTGACTCCTTCAAGAAACATCTGTGTTTGATGATCTACTGACTCCTTCAAGAAACATCTGTGTTTGATGATCTACTGACTCCTTCAAGAAACATCTCTGTGTTTGATGATCTACTGACTCCTTCAAGAAACATCTGTGTTTGATGATCTACTGACTCCTTCAAGAAACATCTGTGTTTGATGATCTACTGACTCCCTTCAAGAAACATCTGTGTTTGATGATCTACTGACTCCTTCAAGAAACATCTGTGTTTGATGATCTACTGACTCCTTCAAGAAACATCTGTGTTTGATGATCTACTGACTCCTTCAAGAAACATCTGTGTTTCATGATCTACTGACTCCTTCAAGAAACATCTGTGTTTGATGATCTACTGACTCCTTCAAGAAACATCTGTGTTTCATGATCTACTGACTCCTTCAAGAAACATCTGTGTTTGATGATCTACTGACTCCTTCAAGAAACATCTGTGTTTCATGATCTACTGACTCCTTCAAGAAACATCTGTGTTTGATGATCTACTGACTCCTTCAAGAAACATCTGTGTTTGATGATCTACTGACTCCTTCAAGAAACATCTGTGTTAGATGATCTACTGACTCCTTCAAGAAACATCTGTGTTTGATGATCTACTGACTCCTTCAAGAAACATCTGTGTTTGATGATCTACTGACTCCTTCAAGAAACATCTGTGTTTGATGATCTACTGACTCCTTCAAGAAACATCTCTGTGTTTGATGATCTACTGACTCCTTCAAGAAACATATCTGTGTTTGATGATCTACTGACTCCTTCAAGAAACATCTGTGTTTGATGATCTACTGACTCCTTCAAGAAACATCTGTGTTTGATGATCTACTGACTCCTTCAAGAAACATCTGTGTTTGATGATCTACTGACTCCTTCAAGAAACATCTGTGTTTGATGATCTACTGACTCCTTCAAGAAACATCTGTGTTTCATGATCTACTGACTCCTTCAAGAAACATCTGTGTTTGATGATCTACTGACTCCTTCAAGAAACATCTGTGTTTGATGATCTACTGACTCCTTCAAGAAACATCTGTGTTTGATGATCTACTGACTCCTTCAAGAAACATCTGTGTTTCATGATCTACTGACTCCTTCAAGAAACATCTGTGTTTCATGATCTACTGACTCCTTCAAGAAACATCTGTGTTTGATGATCTACTGACTCCTTCAAGAAACATCTGTGTTAGATGATCTACTGACTCCTTCAAGAAACATCTGTGTTTGATGATCTACTGACTCCTTCAAGAAACATCTGTGTTTGATGATCTACTGACTCCTTCAAGAAACATCTGTGTTTGATGATCTACTGACTCCTTCAAGAAACATCTCTGTGTTTGATGATCTACTGACTCCTTCAAGAAACATATCTGTGTTTGATGATCTACTGACTCCTTCAAGAAACATCTGTGTTTGATGATCTACTGACTCCTTCAAGAAACATATCTGTGTTTGATGATCTACTGACTCCTTCAAGAAACATATCTGTGTTTGATGATCTACTGACTCCTTCAAGAAACATCTGTGTTTGATGATCTACTGACTCCTTCAAGAAACATCTGTGTTTGATGATCTACTGACTCCTTCAAGAAACATCTGTGTTTGATGATCTACTGACTCCTTCAAGAAACATCTGTGTTTGATGATCTACTGACTCCTTCAAGAAACATATCTGTGTTTGATGATCTACTGACTCCTTCAAGAAACATCTGTGTTTGATGATCTACTGACTCCTTCAAGAAACATCTGTGTTTGATGATCTACTGACTCCTTCAAGAAACATATCTGTGTTTGATGATCTACTGACTCCTTCAAGAAACATCTGTGTTTGATGATCTACTGACTCCTTCAAGAAACATATCTGTGTTTGATGATCTACTGACTCCTTCAAGAAACATCTGTGTTTGATGATCTACTGACTCCTTCAAGAAACATATGTGTTTGATGATCTACTGACTCCTTCAAGAAACATCTGTATTTGATGATCTACTGACTCCTTCAAGAAACATCTGTGTTTGATGATCTACTGACTCCTTCAAGAAACATCTGTGTTTGATGATCTACTGACTCCTTCAAGAAACATCTGTGTTTGATGATCTACTGACTCCTTCAAGAAACATCTGTGTCTGATGATCTACTGACTCCTTCAAGAAACATCTCAAGAAATTTTTATTTTAAAGTATATATTTTAGTATAGTGTTGATTGTTTAAATGCTTTGTGACCCTGGTCTGGAAAAGTGCTCCATTAATCCAATAAAGTACTTACTTACTCACTTATACAAGACTTATTTTCAAAAGTATTGATATCATAACCAAACTCATACTTCCTGTCACAGACAGTTTTGTAAATATTATATTTATTTGGCCTGTGACTCAAACTGTTCAAAGACTTTTGTCTCCTTGATTTAGCTTGCTTTAAATCACGACTCAAGGAGGGAACAACAAGGTATCGTGCTGGTGGGTTAAAAACGTACTAATGCAGGACAATTAACAGACAATAAAACAATTAAAACAACAGATAAAACAATTTTACCAGCTGATACTTTGCACCTATGTTTTACATATATATTTTGCACCATTAAATGTTTACAATTACCACAAAGCTCTTAAATATTGGTTTGTTTAGATGTGTCAAGATGTGTGTATATGTCAGAGTACAGATTGGAATCCAGTAGGATCTGGAATCCTACTAATACAGATAGAGTATACTGGTACAGATACAGTAGGATCTGGAATCCTACTAATACAGATAGAGTATACTGGTACAGATACAGTAGGATCTGGAATCCTACTAGTACAGATAGAGTAGGACCTGGAATCCTACTGGTACAGATACAGTATACTAGTACAGATACAGTAGGATCTGGAATCCTACTAGTACAGATAGAGTATACTAGTACAGATACAGTAGGATCTGGAATCCTACTAGTACAGATACAGTATACTAGTACAGATACAGTAGAATCTGGAATCCTACTAGTACAGATACAGCATACTAGTACAGATACAGTAGGATCTGGAATCCTACTAGTACAGATAGAGTATACTAGTACAGATACAGTAGGATCTGGAATCCTACTAGTACAGATAGAGTATACTAGTACAGATACAGTAGGATCTGGAATCCTACTAGTACAAAGTATACTAGTACAGATACAGTAGGATGTGGAATCCTACTAGTACAGATACAGTATATTAGTACAGATACAGTAGGATCTGGAATCCTACTAGTACAGATACAGTATACTAGTACAGATACAGTAGGATCTGGAATCCTACTAGTACAGATACAGTATACTAGTACAGATACAGTAGGATCTGGAATCCTGCTAGTACAGATACAGTATACTAGTACAGATAGAGTATACTAGTACAGATACAGTAGAATCTGGAATCCTACTAGTACAGATAAAGCATACTACTACAGATACAGTAGGATCTGGAATCCTACTAGTACAGATACAGTATACTAGTACAGATACAGTAGGATCTGGAATCCTACTAGTACAGATACAGTATACTAGTACAGATACAGTAGGATCTGGAATCCTACTAGTACAGATAGAGTATACTAGTACAGATACAGTAGGATCTGGAATCCTACTAGTACAGATACAGTATACTAGTACAGATACAGTAGGATCTGGAATCCTACTAGTACATATACAGTATACTAGTACAGATACAGTAGGATCTGGAATCCTACTAGTACAGATAGAGTATACTAGTACAGATGCAGTAGGATCTGGAATCCTACTAGTACAGATTGGAATCCTAATATCGAACTGGGATCTGAATATTGGCATTCCAATCTGTACCAGTAGAATTCTAGATTCTACTAGTGAATTACAAACTCTACTAGGAGAGATTGGAATTCTACTACTGTATTGGGATCTGAATATTGGATTTCCAATCTGTTCTAGGACAAATGGGAATTCTACCAGGACAATCTCGAATTCTAATGGGACACATTTATATTACCTCAAAATGTTATTTTGATGTAATCAAACCCTAACCCATATCAACATTAAGATCCCTGTTCAGTAGCAGGATTCCAATCTGTACTATTATACAGAGAGTTCCAATAAGAATCCAAATGATGTAACAGTGAAGGAGAAACGAAGATCAAGCCTCCAAGAAGGACAATATTGCGACTCACACTTACAGACGCACTAAACATATTCTCATCTTTGTCTCCTTGCCTGATCCAGTTCGACACCTTCTGGATTAAATTACACAAATGTTTCCGTGAGTGAACAGAGTTGTGTCGCCGCGGGTCCAGCGCTTACAAAAAAGGAGGGAAAGGCCGACATCCTGGAAGTCTTTGCTCTCGCTCTCACTTTTCCTCCTACAATATCCCCTTCCACCTTTTTACAAGCTCGCTCTCCAGGGAGGAGAGATCACAGCGAGGTATTGACGTACACAACTTTCGAGGCAGCAGCTGCTGGTGTAACATCACACACACACACACACACACACACACACATAAATAGGACATTACCAAGACATGGAAATATAACGAACATCAATAAAACACAAACCAATCCACGTATGGAAACATGGTTCTTATTAAAAATAAAATTGAACACGCAGGTAATAGTGTAGCGAAGACATTGTTTTTATGTTTACAGGTGAATTGATGTCGACCTTAAATTGAATTAACACTCAAATTGTAACAGCAGCTGGATTGGAAATGATTCAAGGACGATATAAGAGAAACGGCGAGTTCACAATATGTTGTGTAAATATACAGTATTTTTCACTGAGAAAGAAAAATGGAATAAAAGACTTAATATGACAATTTGGATAAGAAATTATTTGAAAATAATTACTTTACTTGTGCCGCTTATATCCAACAGTATTCTTTATTTTACTGATATACAAAGTCATATTTTAAACAAAGTCGAATCAAAAAGCAAATGTCATGAGAACATTAATTACTAATAATATCGTGTTTTGGTACATTTTAAATCAGATCTCGTGCCAGGTTTATAGAAAAAAATAAAAAGCCGAAATGAAAACATCTAGATTGAGATCCATATGTTTTCCTTATGTTAATTGTTCACTAGAGGATCAAATATTTTACATTAAATCCAAGAACCGGTATATTTTTGACAGGAGAATGTATTTCCCCTTAAAAAACGAATGTTCATCAGAGTAATAATGTGTCCTGGAGTTCACGTCCATAAACTGTCCGTCTCACAGTGACAGGTTGATTCAAGCGCTGGCTGTGAAATAAATCAGTGGTCGGACGTGACAACAGAACCATGTTAAAACACGGTTAACATTTACAATTCAATGGATTATATTCTCCTGCACAAGGGGCAGCGTCGGGCTCAGGTTGCAGGTATCGTGGGGAGGGTGTCTTGGTTCAAAAGTAGTGGGGGGGCTTGGGGGGTACTTGTTATTATCCCCAAGTGTGTGTCACTGTGATTCATAGCATGACATCATCTGCCATTACAACCAGACCGTCTGGGGAAGCACAGAGAGAGAGAGATCAACAGAGACAACAGACGTGTGCATAGACACATGTGATGCCGTCTCACCATCACTACCCCCCCACACACACACACACAAACACACACACATGCACACACATAAACAGAGAAACAAAGGAGCATAAACACAAACGTGGAGGCTCAGGAGAAACCATGGTCCTGACAAAGAAACAAAACAACGTACACAGCTCGGGGACAATGGCTGCCGAGCGGCGTTTTTTGGACTCGCCGTGACCTCACACCATCGTGACCCAGTGAACCCCGTCTGCCCGCATCCACCCATCCTCTCTTTCACACACTTGAAGGGTGGACGACACCAGCGTTACGCACTCGTCAACAAGACACTCTCGGTCGAACACCATCGTGGAAACAACATGTTTATAAAGCAAGAGGCTTGAAAACAAGAAGTGGAAACTAGTTTCCATTTCTCGGTAACTGAGGTCTCTCCCAGTAGAAAAAAAAAAGAGGTTAATGGTTCAAATACTCCTCTCCTCCTGTACAACAGATGCACCTGAAAATCAATTCAATCTGGACCTGAGATCCGAAGAAGGAAAGACCTAAACATTGCAAACCATTTCGCCTCAAACCTGCCCGAGCAAGAGCTTTTTTTTTTTATAGATATACCCGTGAACAAGCAGACTTTAGGAATGCAGTTATTATTAACACCAGCGTGTCAGTGGCTAAATGACTCTCTTGTATGGCACCGGGCACGAGCCACAGGAATCCAGAGTGGCTTGGACTGGCAGGCAGGATGAAAACAAGACTCCCGCTCGAGGAAATGTCAGACAGAAACTGGACGGCAGAAATGCCACACATGTGACTTGAAAAAACTGTTTGGAAAGATGCAAGAATCTGCCTCTTTTGACCGATTATATGTATCGATAAACACTGGTCTTTCAACACGACACGTTGACATCCAGTCGAACACGGAAAAGAAAACGGTTCGACAAAGTGAAACTAACCTGTGAATCATAAAGAAACCTTCCAAGATATGAAATAGTTGTCATACCATTCATTCTGCTTGTGCTTCTCTGGACTTGTAACACTTGAAGCCAATAAACCAAGCTTGTCCTCGTGTGATGTCATTCAAACGTGACTGTGAGTTACCCCACTTTGGAGTTTCTATTTGTCATCGGGTTTTGGCTCGTAAAAAACAAACTCTCAAACTCTTCGTCAGACGGCTGAAAAACAGCAAGTCACAGTTTGTCAAAACCAAAACAAACCTGTCTCACGTCACACTCCGACTGACTTCTCTCCCCCGGCGGTTGTGTAACAAGTTGAGACAATGAAAGTGCAGCGCCTGCGGGCCCACCACCTGCACTCGCAGTTTCACCTGATTCATCACAGCTTCTCCGTCTCGCTGCAGGAAACCAAGACCGATCGCTCTTCATTTCTCAGTGTGACACGGAGGTTTTTCTCAGGAAGTCACCTGAGCAGACGTCACACGGTTTAACGTCGACGATCTCTTCCAGTCCAAAATATACATTTAAAAAATACTTATTTTAGTGCAGAGCTTCTGCTAACACTTTACAGTTTTTAGTAACGCATCTGTTGGAAAATATATTTACTTGTATGACATTTATTAGACAGAGAAGTTAAACTTAGGGTGAGATAATACTTTTTAAAATTGTAGATAGAGAAAGAAATGATGCAGGAAAAGGTTGGGAAACAAGTGGCCACATTATTGTTTTCCGTCTCTCGTCTCCGGAAACTTAGCTACACGACAAAGAGTAAAAAAAAATGGACTCTGGGTCCAGTGAGAATATTTCAACCCAGACCTGCATCTGTCTAATGACGCGATGCCCGAAGGCTGACAAAGGATGACAACAACGTGACATCATTCATTTTCTAGCTGCGTTTCTTCAGCGTACTTTAAATAGGTCTCCCTGAATGTCTTCTAAAGAACCATCGGTATGAAAATTCAACATACATCTTCGTTCACATCACGGTAGCAGTGAAATGAACTGATCACTCAGAACTTCTCTGAATGATCTCTTGTTCTTTTCCCCCTCATTACTTAAAAGAACGGTGAATATTTTCTCAACCTGGTCATGCAAACCATCACTACCATGGCCTTCGACTTGTGGAAGCTTTTGTTTTGTATCAGCAGGCTACGGCTGCACGATATATCGAAAAAATATTGTGATATTGACATGTGCGCGATATGCATATGGAAAACATGTGTGATCATTTATAATTTTTTATTGTATATATCAAGCATTCTTTAAATACGCACTTCGACCAATCAGTGTCACGTTCTGTAAAGTTGTCAATTTGTACTTCTATGTCTCGTTGTTGTTTACGTCTCCGTCCGTCTGTGAACTGTACAAGTCGATACCGAGTACCCGATGCAAGTCCCGTGAAACTGATGGTTATAAGTGATATTTTTATATCGAATATCGCACTTATTTCCGATATCGTGCAGACCTAATGCAGGCTGACCTTTGACCCCTGAAGAGAGAGCGACGAAGCCAACAGAAGTGAATCTGTCCCGAGAAAAACTATCTTCCAGCAAGAGTCTGAAGCGGTTTACGTTTTCTCCTCCAGTGACCTTTGTCGCAATTTTTCTTACACGAGGAATAAAAACAATAAATGATTGGTTAATTATTCGTGAATGCACGACAATAATCCGATGACAGGAGATATACACAAGTTTTAAATGTCTCCCGAATGTCAACCTGAGGCACAACGACACACTGACCCGTCTGGATTTCAAACAGCTTTACCGGCAATAAAAGAGCTGCTGCAACGACTGAGGCGGCAAAACTTTCCTCCGGAGTTAAAGAAGTCTAACAGACAAGTTTGGGCAAAGACATCAAATAGAAACAAATGACAGACTGAACTGACAAACCGTAGCATTAAAAGAGAAATGATTGTCCCTAGAAATGTGATTATAAAGAAGGATTTCCTGCTATTGCAAAGTTTTCAAAGTTCACCCATGAGGTAAACAACAAATCAGTGCATCTCAAACAGAGACACCAGCACTAGTGCACAAGAGAACCAGACTTCTAGAAGGACAGAGAAGACACTGAAGGTGTGGATGAGGATGAAGTGTGTTCTGACAGCCATGATGTGGCTCAAGACAACAAGTTTGGTGGGTCGTGTGGTACCTTCCGTAGAGCTTGCACGAAGAGGCCTCTCCATTTGTGGCTGTTTTCTTCACTGGAGAAGTCGTAGCTCTGCTGGGGCTGCATCGCTGTAGCGGCTCCTGGCGTTGCCGTGACCCGGGCTGGACTGTCAGCATCGGCCCCGGCTAGAGAGTGCTTGTGGGCGGGTCAGTCCGGGGCAGGCACGGTGGGAAAAAGGAAAAAAAAAACACTCTTCCCTAGCTGCTTAGCTTGTGAATCCACTAAAGCGAGCAGCGAGCCAGGGCTGAAGGCAGAGTCGACAGTGAAAATATGGCTCTTGTACAAAACAAGCACATGTAGCTAGAAAGTTAACTCGCTAGCTGGCGAGCTAACCATGCTAGCTGCTGTAAACACGGGGCTAACTCAGCAGCTAACGTAGCTAAAGTAGCTAACGGCTAATAACAATATAACCCTCGCCGCTCGCCATCTTGTCATAAAGCTGAAAAACACGCACTTTTAAGTTCGAGTCCCGGCATCCGAGACGAACCGCAGCCGCGGCGAGAACCACAGCGACGGGTCGAGTTTGGTGAAATATCTCCACAAAACACCTGTAACGTTAGCAGGGGCTAGCGTTAGCTGGGCTAGCCTGTTAGCTTCGCTAGCTGCTGCTGCTGCTCCAGGCTGGCCTCGGTCTCTCCGGTCCTTACGAGCGGTTCTGCGGCGAACAAGGCACGCTTTCTCCGTCACAGCCTGGCATCGTCCCCGGGGAGGTCGAGCGCCGAACGCGGCGTAGGTCCAGCGCGGGAGGCTCGCTCCAGGGGCATGTTTTCTCCGGGGGTGGCGGCGGCTGGAGGAGCAGGAGGTGGTTTGTTGCTCTGGGAAGTGGAAGATGTTTCGGAGCAAAACTCTGTCTCTGCGCCGCTGTCATGCACGCGCCCCGCGGCCGCGCTCATTGGTGGAGACGAACTAGGCTGGACCAGAGTCTGGAGAACCTCCTCAGCTGCTCCTACATTACTGGACCAGAGTCTGGAGAACCTCCTCAGCTGCTCCTACATTACTGGACCAGAGTCTGGAGAACCTCCTCAGCTGCTCCAACATTACTGGACCAGAGTCTGGAGAACCTCCTCAGCTGCTCCAATACCTTCTTAGAGGAACATTATTTACTGGACCAGTGTCTGGAGAACCTCCTCAGCTGTTCCAACATTACTGGACCAGAGTCTGGAGAACCTCCTCAGCTGCTCCAACATTACTGGACCAGAGTCTGGAGAACCTCCTCAGCTGCTCCTACATGTTCTTAGAGGAACATTATTTACTGGACCAGAGTCTGGAGAACCTCCTCAGCTGCTCCTACATTACTGGACCAGAGTCTGGAGAACCTCCTCAGCTGCTCCTACATTACTGGACCAGAGTCTGGAGAACCTCCTCAGCTGCTCCTACATTACTGGACCAGAGTCTGGAGAACCTCCTCAGCTGCTCCTACATTACTGGACCAGAGTCTGGAGAACCTCCTCAGCTGCTCCAACATTAACTGGACCAAGTCTGGAGAACCTCTATCTCCTACATTACTGGACCAGAGTCTGGAGAACCTCCTCACTGCTCCAACATTACTGGACCAAGTCTGAGAACCTCCTCAGCTTCACATGAGAACCTTCTTAGTGCGAACATTATTTACTGGACCAGTGTCTGGAGAACCTCCTCAGCTGTTCCAACATTACTGGACCAGAGTCTGGAGCCTCCTCAGCTGCCCAACCCAGAGTGGAGACCTAGCTGCTCCTACATGTTCTTAGAGGAACATTATTTACTGGACGAGTCTGGAGAACCTCCTCAGCTGCTCCTACATTACTGGACCAGAGTCTGGAGAACCTCCTCAGCTGCTCCTACATGTTCTTAGAGGAACATTATTTACTGGACCAGAGTCTGGAGAACCTCCTCAGCTGCTCCAACATTACTGGACCAGAGTCTGGAGAACCTCCTCAGTTGCTCCTACATTTCTGGACCAGAGTCTGGAGAACCTCCTCAGCTGCTCCTACATTACTGGACCAGAGTCTGGAGAACCTCCTCAGCTGCTCCAACATTACTGACCAGAGTCTGGACCCCCTCCTCAGCTGCTCCACATTACTGGACCAGAGTCTGTAGAACATCCTCAGCTGCTCCAACATGTTCTTAGAGGAACATTATTTACTGGACCAGAGTCTGGAGAACCTCCTCAGCTGCTCCAGCATTACTGGACCAGAGTCTGGAGAACCTCTTCAGCTGCTCCAACATTACTGGACCAGAGTCTGGAGAAACTCCTCAGCTGCTCCAACATTACTGGACCAGAGTCTGGAGAACCTCCTCAGCTGCTCCTACATTACTGGACCAGAGTCTGGAGAACCTCCTCAGCTGCTCCTACATTACTGGACCAGAGTCTGGAGAACCTCCTCAGCTGCTCCTACATTACTGGACCAGAGTCTTGAGAACCTCCTCAGCTGCTCCAGCATTACTGGACCAGAGTCTTGAGAACCTCCTCAGCTGCTCCTACATTACTGGACCAGAGTCTGGAGAACCTCCTCAGCTGCTCCAACATTACTGGACCAGAGTCTGGAGAACCTCCTCAGCTGCTCCTACATTACTGGACCAGAGTCTGGAGAACCTCCTCAGCTGCTCCTACATTACTGGACCAGAGTCTGGAGAACCTCCTCAGCTGCTCCAACATTACTGGACCAGAGTCTGGAGAACCTCCTCAGCTGCTCCTACATTACTGGACCAGAGTCTGGAGAACCTCCTCAGCTGCTCCAACATTACTGGACCAGAGTCTGGAGAACCTCCTCAGCTGATCCAGCATTACTGGACCAGAGTCTGGAGAACATCCTCAGCTGCTCCAACATGTTCTTAGAGGAACATTATTTGCTGGACCAGAGTCTGGAGAACCTCCTCAGCTGCTCCAGCATTACTGGACCAGAGTCTGGAGAACCTCCTCAGCTGCTCCAGCATTACTGGACCAGAGTCTGGAGAACCTCCTCAGCTGCTCCAACATTACTGGACCAGAGTCTGGAGAACCTCCTTAGCTGCTCCAACATTACTGAACCAAGTCTTGAGAACCTCTTAGCTGCTCCAGCATTACTGGACCAGAGTCTGGAGAACCTCCTCAGCTGCTCCAACATTACTGGACAGAGTCTGGAGACCTCATAAAACAGCTGCTCCAACACGTTCTTAGAGGAACACTTTGGAGCATAAAAATGCGCCGCTGTGCCCCCAAACCCCTTTAAAAACAATATAATATTATAAAAAAAAAAACCCTTTTTTTTTACACCCCCCACCCCCAAAACCACTTTTTTTTTTTTCCCCCCCAAAAAAAAAAAATTTTTTTCTCCCCTTTTTTTTCCCCCCCCCCCCCCTTTTTTCCCCCCCCTTTTTTTCCCCCCCCCCCCCCCCCCCAAAACCCCCCCCTTTTTTTTTTTTTTTTTTTTTTTTTGTGGGTGGTATATTTTGTACATAGATGTATTTAAAATAAATAAAAAAAAGTATATATTTTTTACATAGAAGTATTTAGAAATAAAGAAAAAAGTGTATATTTTGTACATAGACGTATTTAGAATAAAAAAAAAAGTGTAATTTTATAAAAAAGTGTATATTTTGTACATAGACGTATTTAGAATAAAAAAAAAAAGTGTATATTTTGTACATAGACGTATTTAGAATAAAAAAAAAAAGTGTATATTTTGTACATAGACGTATTTAGAAATAAAAAAAAAGTGTATATTTTGTACATAGACGTATTTAGAATAAAAAAAAAAGTGTATATTTTGTACATAGACGTATTTAGAATTAAAAAAAAAGTGTATATGTTGTACATAGACGTAATTAAATAAAAAAAGTGTATATTTTATACATAGACGTATTGAAATAAAAAAAGGGTATATTTTGGACATGGACATATTTAAATAAAAAAGATACTTTTTAGCCACATTAAAAAAAAATAGCTGGTAAAAAGTTAACTTTCAGAAGTTTGTATTGAGCTTAAAAAATAATGTGTATATTTTGTATATATAAGTATTTAGAATTTTAAAAAAGGGTATTTTAAAAGATAGAAAAGAAACTTGACCACTAAACCCCAAAGTATAATATAGATGTTTATACTTTGAAAAATGTTGTGATTGTTTTATTTTTTTCTCTCAAAATAAGAACCAGATACTTTTTAACTACATTTAAAACAAAAACAGAAAATCCGGTAAAAAGTTCAAAGTATGTTTTGACCTTAAAACTAAAGCAAATGTGTACAGATACGTAATTAAAAAAAGTATTTAGTTCATTTTAAAGCTAAAAACGTTAAAAAAAACAACTAAAATGAAGTTATAGATTTGTCGCAAATAAACAATTTAAGGTCATAGATTATTTAAAACTAAAGTTATTCTGTTACATGACGATATAAAGAAGTTATTTGTCAATTTTTAAATGTGATTTTCTCTCAGTTTACTGAAATAAACACGTTATTTAAAACAGAACAGCGGTTACACAATATTTTTAGGCTTTATTTGATTTATTTTCACGGAATTAAAACAAACAAAAAGTGAAGAAAAACGTTTGTGTTCGTCTGCCTCCTAGTGGACACATCAGGAATGGCTCAAAGAAAGTCCGATGAAAGTTCAACAACAAAAAGATAATTCAGGAAAAAATGATCCCAAAAACAAAACCTCACATAATAAACATGAAAGAATATGTTATATGTTCTAACATTGACTTGTACCTCAAGTGCTTCTGTTGTTTTAAGATCAGAGAAGTTGAAAAACATGTTTAAAACCATAAAAACCAGCTAAAAGTTGAGAAAAGTAATTAAATCTTCAGTTAATGTGTCTGATATAAATGTGATTATATGCAGGATATAACTTTATTAGTATTTATCCGATGACGATGACGTTGATGATGAGGTTGAGGTAGTAACACTTGATCGTCCTGATTCTTCTTCTTTGGTTTTCTCTCTCTCTCTCTCTCTCTCTCTCTCGCTCGTCCTCACAGAGCGAAGCGTTTCTCCACCTCGTCGGCGATCATCTCGGCGATGGCGAGCGAGGAGGTGGCGGCCGGCGACGGCGCGTTCCTCACGTGGAGGACGCGACCCCCGACCTCGCCGGCGCCGCCGTCGAACACGAAGTCGTCCACGAGGTTCCCGCCGCGGTCCAGGGCCTGGGCTCGCACGCCCGCGGGGCCCCTGAGCGAGGAGAGAGAGAGAGAGAGATGATGCTTTAGACGCTTGGAACTCTGGGGAAAAAAAACATGTCGCTCACCTGAGCACGTCACTCCTGGAGATCTCTGGGATGTACTTCTGCAGGAGCTTCACCTGAGCACTGATGAACACTCCTCGGTACATCTCACCCATTCCATACACCATGTTCTTCAGCACCAGCTTCTGGAGGCCCCTGAGGAACATTGAAGGAAGTCAATCATCAATATATTGAATTGTTTCAGTTTTTTTATTGAAATGTTGTCGTTTTTTAATTAAAATGTTGTTTTTTAATTGAAATGTTGTTTTTTAATTGAAATGTTTTTTTTATTGAAATGGTTTTTTTTTTATTGAAATGTTGTCGTTTTTTAATTGAAATGTTGTCGTTTTTTAATTTAAATGTTGTTTTTTAATTTAAATGTTGTTGTTTAATTGAAATGTTGTCGTTTTTTAATTGAAATGTTGTCGTTTTTTATTGAAATGTTGTCATTTTTTTATTGAAATGTTGTAGTTTTTTAATTGAAATGGGTTTTTTTATTGAAATGTTGTCATTTTTTAATTGAAATGTTGTTTTTTAATTGAAATGTTGTCGTTTTTTAATTGAAATGTTTGTTTTTTAATTGAAATGTTTGTTTTTTAATTGAAATGTTTGTTTTTTAATTGAAATGTTTGTTTTTTAATTGAAATGTTTGTTTTTTAATTGAAATGTTTGTTTTTTTATTGAAATGTTGTCGTTTTTTAATTGAAATGTTGTTTTTTAATTGAAATGTTGTTGTTTAATTGAAATGTTGTCGTTTTTTAATTGAAATGTTGTTTTTTTTTTAATTGAAATGTTGTTTTTTAATTGAAATGTTGTCGTTTTTTAATTGAAATGTTGTTTTTTAATTGAAATGTTGTTTTTTTTAATTGAAATGTTGTTTTTTATTGAAATGTTGTTTTTTAATTGAAATGTTGTTTTTTAATTGAAATGTTGTTTTTTAATTGAAATGTTGTCGTTTTTTAATTGAAATGTTGTTTTTTAATTGAGATGTTGTTTTTTAATTGAAATGTTGTCGTTTTTTAATTGAAATGTTGTTTTTTAATTGAAATGTTGTCGTTTTTTAATTGAAATGTTGTCGTTTTTTAATTGAAATGTTGTTTTATAATTGAAATGTTGTCGTTTTTTAATTAAAATGTTGTTTTTTAATTGAAATGTTGTTTTTTAATTGAAATGGTTTTTTTTATTGAAATGTTGTCATTTTTTAATTGAAATGTTGTTTTTTAAAAATAGAAAATGTATTTAGAAATTAGAATTTAAAAAAGAAAAATGTAACTCTGTAAATAAAAAAATCATTCATCATTAAAAATTAATTAAATTAAACATTTCAATACAGAAAATTATATCATTCAATAATATTAAAAATAAAAAACAACATTTCAATAAACAAAATTAATGATGAAAATTGAATTCAATAATATTTAATAATACAAATAAATGTTTAAAAGAAAAGGAAATAAAAAAATATTAACAATAAAGTTAATAAATTAAATAATATTTAAAAAAAAATTAAATGCTCAAAAAACAACATTTCAATTAAAAAATATCAACATTTGCAATAAAATTAATAAATTCAAATTAATAAAGTTTTTTTATAAATTAAATGCTTAAAAAACTAAATTTTAATAAAAAAAAAATACAACATTTGAAATGATTAATTCAATAATATTTAAAAATTAAATGCTTAAAAAAACACTTGTCAATAAAAAAAATAATTAAAAAGTTAATTAAATTCTTCAACATCTTCCACGATCTTCTACCTCACCTGAAGGACAAGGCGTCCACGAAGTCCCTCAGGTTGAAGTCGTAGACCTTGTATCCTTCCCTCTTGAAGGCCAGCACCGCGTTGGGTCCGAGCCAGACCCCCCCGTCCATGCGGGGCGTGAAGTGGACCCCGAGGAAGGGGAACCGAGGATCAGGGACCTGAGACCACGACACGAGGTCAACACAAGGTCAACACAAGGTCAACACGGTCCTCCAGAAGAAGATCGACCACTCACGGGGTAGATGTTCCCCTTGACCAGGTAGTGCTTCTCCGGCTTCAGGACCAGGTAGTCTCCCCTGAAGGGAACGATCCGGGGCTCGCGGCTGCAGCCGGAGATCTGGGACAGTCGGTCCGAGTACAGACCTCCACAGGTGAGCACGTAACGACACCGGACCTCCACCTCCCTTCAGGTGAGAGAGAACATGTGACTCACCTGCACTGATGTATAAGTTTACATAATAACCCCTGTGATGTCTCTGGGTCAAGGTGACCCAAAGGCCCGAAAACAAATGTGTTTGTGGTATCCCTTGTGTTGTATCTGGGCCAAGGTGAACCGAAAGCCTGAAAACAAATGTGTTTGTGGTATCCCTTGTGTCTCTCTGGGTCAAGGTGACCCAAAGGTCTGAAAACAAATGTGTTTGTGGTATCCCTTGTGTTGTCTGTGGGTCAAGGTGACCCAGTAGTCTGAAAACCAATGTGTTCTTGGTATCCCTTGTGTTATCTCTGGGTCAAGGTGACCCGAAGGCCTGAAAACAAATGTTTGTGGTATCCCTTGTGTTGTCTCAGGGTCAACGTGACCCAGAGGTCTGAAAACAAATGTGTTTGTGGTAACCCTTGTGTTGTCTCAGGGTCAAGGTAACCCAAAGGTCTGAAAACAAATGTGTTTGTTGTATCCATTGTGTTATCTCTGGGTCAAGGTGACCCAAAGGCCTGAAAATAAATGTGTTTGTGGTATCTCTTGTGTTGTCTCAGGGTCGAGTTGAAACAACCGGAAAACAAATGTGTTTGTGGTATCCCTTGTTTCATTTCTATTAAATTCATTGTTTAAATTGTCCATTGTATTGTAATGACACTTGTTTTTATTATATACGTCTTATAATTCATCACATTTTATTTCATTTATTTGCATTTTATTCATTTTTATGACGACAAAAACATCAGTTCTCGACACCGATCCTACCTTCTTGTCTTTGATGGCGATTGGATACTTCATTCCTGAAAATAAAATTATAGTCTTTAACATTTTTATTGCTTATTCTTGAGGGAATATTTTCATGACATTTCATTTTATTGTTTTTTTTCCTTCTCTGAAAGTACAACTATTTAATTTCAAGTATAATGTTTCATTAGTACTCCCATTTGTGTAGTTATTTTCTAGTGTATGCACTTGTATTACGGTTTATAATATTATTACAGAGTTTTATTACTACAGCTACATTTAGTTTTTTATTTTCTTTACAGTTAAATCTGTGTTCCTCACCGTCAGTGCTTCCTGCTGGACTCTCTTTGACTGCAGAGATGTCGTTCACCTCGTAGTCCGTCACTACTTTCCCTCCGGCCTCCTCGAAGTCTCTGCCGTACTGCAGCGCCACCATCCTCCAGTCCACGATGCCCGTGTACGGCGAGTCTAAGGCCATGATGCCCTGCAGAGTAGAGCACTCACTAACCATCACTAACCATCACCAACCATCACTAACCCTCACTAACCCTCACTAACCATCACTAACCCTCACTAACCATCACCAACCATCACCAACCCTCACCAACCCTCACCAACCCTCACCAACCCTCACCAACCCTCACTAACCATCACTAACCATCACTTACAATCACAAACCATCACTAACCATTACTAACATCACGAACCATCACTAACCATCACTAACCATCACTAGCCATCACTAACATAACAAACCATCACGAACCATCACGAACCATCACGAACCATCACTAACCATCACGAACCATCACTAACCATCACTAACCATCACTAACCATCACTAACCATCACTAACCATCACAAACCATCAGTAACATCAGTAACATCAGTAACATCACTAGCCATCACTAACCATCACTAACATCACTAACCATCACTAACATCGCTAACATCACTAACCATCACTAACCATCACTAACCATCACTAACATCACTAACCATCACTAACATCACTAACATCACTAACGTGTGAGTCTCACCCTGCAGTACGGCTCGCGCTCCTTGATTCCTTTGGCGTCCACGATGCTGAGGTCGCGCACGTTGTTCTTCAAGCCTCGTTCGTACAGAGCCTTGAGTCGAGGAATCTCCTCCTGATCCACTGCAACGATGAGCTGCAGGTGCAGAAGAACATGTTCACTGATGGAACGATCTGTCTGTTCATCTTTTTTTTTTTTCATCATTTATCTAAACATTCATCCATCAATCCATCCATCATTTATCAATCCATCCATCTATCCCTCCATTTATCCATCCATCCATCATTTATCCATCATCCATCCATCCAACCATTCATTCAACCATTCATCCATCCATTCATCCATCTAACCATTCATTTATCCATCCATCCATCTATCAATCCATCTACCCATTCATCCATCCATTCATCCATCTAACCATTCATTTATCCATCCATCCATCTATCAATCCATCTACCCATTCACCCATTCATTTAACCATCCCTCCATCAATCCATCCATCACATGATATTCTGCTGATGAGTTTATTATTCAGTTAAATCAGAGAAGCTTTTGTTCAAGGTCAGATGTTAAGACATGAAAATCATCAAATGTCAGCTTTGATAATAAAGTTAAGATGGAAAACATTTATTAAGTTAAATTACACATAAAATGGACCAGATTTGAAGTTAAACCCACAACAATCCATTAAAAAAGAAAATATTAATCAAACGTGTTAAAGAAGTTCATAAAAACTGCTGAATGACCTCCCACAGGAACTGACCTCTGGTGACCCCTTGACCTTCACTGAACTGTGTTCATCAAACATATCAAGATTTGACTTTATTAGGTTCATTGTTGTGTGTTTTTGACTTGAAATGAGCCTCGAAAATAACATGCATTTTTGCAAGAAGCCAAAAAGACCTTTCCACATTTCTTGTAGGGCAGTCCTTTCTTGTCGCAGTACTCGTAGGCCAGCGTGGCTCCTCGCACACACAGGCGCGCCTTCAGGGACCCGGGGGTGTAGTAGATCCCACTGTGAATGACTCCACTGTTGTGGCCGCTCTGGTGGAGCGCTGGAGACACAAGACATGATGTGACATGTTGTAGTGGACAGGAAGTGATCAAGAGTTCTTGAGGTTTATCGAGTATTAATGAACACTAAAGGACTTTAGAACAAATACTGTGTTTTGACTGAAAATAAAGTCAGGAGGGTTTAAAAAAGGATGCAGTGAGGACTGAGGACGAGAGGATACAGTGATGACTGAGGACGAGAGGATACAGTGATGACTGAGAACAAGAGGATACAGTGATGACTGAGGACAAGAGGATACATGGATGACTAAGGACATAAGGATACAGTGATGACTGAGGACAAGAGGATACATGGATGACTAAGGACATAAGGATACAGTGATGACTGAGGATAAGAGGATACAGTGATGACTGAGGACGAGAGGATACAGTGAGGACTGAGGACGAGAGGATACAGTGATGACTGAGGCCGAGAGGATACAGTGATGACGAGGGGGAACTGAGACAAGAGGATACAGTGATGACTGAGGACAAGAGGATACAGGGATGACAGAGGACATAAGGATAAAGTGAATGACTGAGGACAAGAGGATACAGTGATGACTGAGGACAAGAGGATACAGTGATGACTGAGGACATAGAGAGATACAGTGATGACATGAGGACTGAAGAGGATACAGTGATGACTGAGAACGAGAGGATACAGTGATGACTGAGGACGAGAGGATACAGTGAGGACTGAGGACGAGAGGATACAGTGATGACTGAGGACGAGAGGATACAGTGATGACTGAGGACGAGAGGATACAGTGATGACTGAGGACATAAGGATACAGTGATGACTGAGGATAAGAGGATACAGTGATGACTGAGGACGATAGGATACAGTGAGGACTGAGGACGAGAGGATACAGGATACAGTGAGGACTGAGGACAGAGAGGATACAGTGATGACTGAGGACGAGAGGATACAGTGATGACTGAGGACGAGAGGATACAGTGATGACGGAGGACATAAGGATAAAGTGATGACTGAGGACAAGAGGATACAGTGATGACCGAGGACGAGAGGATAAAGTGATGACTGAGAACGAGAGGATACAGTGATGACTGAGGACGAGAGGATACAGTGACGACTGAGGACGAGAGGATACAGTGACGACTGAGGACGAGAGGATACAGTGATGACTGAGGACGAGAGGATACAGTGATGACTGAGGACGAGAGGATACAGTGATGACGGAGGACATAAGGATAAAGTGATGACGGAGGACCCAAGGATAAAGTGATGACTGAGGACAAGAGGATACAGTGAGGACTGAGGACGAGAGGATACAGTGATGACGGAGGACATAAGGATAAAGTGATGACTGAGGACAAGAGGATACAGTGATGACTGAGGACGAGAGGATAAAGTGATGACTGAGGACGAGAGGATACAGTGATGACGGAGGACATAAGGATAAAGTGATGACTGAGGACAAGAGGATACAGTGATGACTGAGGACGAGAGGATACAGTGATGACTGAGGACGAGACGATACAGTGATGACTGAGGACGAGAGGATACAGTGATGACGGAGGACATAAGGATAAAGTGATGACTGAGGACAAGAGGATACAGTGATGACTGAGGACAAGAGGATACAGTGATGACTGAGGACGAGAGGATACAGTGATGACTGAGGACGAGAGGATACAGTGATGACTGAGGAAGAGAGATTACAGTGATGACTGAGGACGAGAGGATACAGTGATGACTGAGGACGAGAGGATACAGTGATGACTGAGGACGAGAGGATACAGTGATGACTGAGGACGAGAGGATACAGTGATGACTGAGGACAAGAGGATACAGTGATGACTGAGGACAAGAGGATACATGGATGACTAAGGACATAAGGATACAGTGATGACTGAGGATAAGAGGATACAGTGATGACTGAGGACGAGAGGATAGACTGAGGACGAGAGGATACAGTGAGGACTGAGGACGAGAGGATACAGTGATGACTGAGGACGAGAGGATACAGTGATGACTGAGGACGAGAGGATACAGTGATGACGGAGGACAAGAGGATACAGTGATGACCGAGGACGAGAGGATAAAGTGATGACTGAGAACGAGAGGATACAGTGATGACTGAGGACGAGAGGATACAGTGACGACTGAGGACGAGAGGATACAGTGACGACTGAGGACGAGAGGATACAGTGATGACTGAGGACGAGAGGATACAGTGATGACGGAGGACATGAGGATAAAGTGATGACTGAGGACAAGAGGATACAGTGATGACTGAGGACGAGAGGATAAAGTGATGACTGAGGACGAGAGGATACAGTGATGACTGAGGACGAGAAGATACAGTGAGGACTGAGGACGAGAGAATACAGTGAGGACTGAGGACGAGAGGATACAGTGATGACTGAGGACGAGAGGATACAGTGATGACTGAGGACGAGAGGATACAGTGATGACTGAGGACGAGACGATACAGTGATGACTGAGGACGAGAGGATACAGTGATGACTGAGGACGAGACGATACAGTGATGACTGAGGACGAGAGGATACAGTGATGACTGAGGACGAGACGATACAGTGATGACTGAGAACAAGAGGATGCAGTGATGACTGAGGACGAGAGGATACAGTGATGACTGAGGAGCCAAGGATAAAGTGATGACTGAGGACGAGAGGATACAGTGAGGACTGAGGACGAGAGGATACAGTGATGACGGAGGACATAAGGATAAAGTGATGACTGAGGACGAGAGGATACAGTGATGACGGAGGACATAAGGATAAAGTGATGACTGAGGACGAGAGAATACAGTGAGGACTGAGGACGAGAGGATACAGTGATGACTGAGGACGAGACGATACAGTGATGACTGAGGACGAGAGGATACAGTGATGACGGAGGACATAAGGATAAAGTGATGACTGAGGACAAGAGGATACAGTGTGTACAGTTTTATTTATTCAACCATTTATATATATAAAAGTTCTTGAGATTTATCAAGTATTAATAAACACTAAAGGACATTTGAACAAATACTGTTGTTAAAACCACTTTGATGATGTGTTTTGAGTGAAAATAAAGTCAGGAAGGTTTGAAAACATCCAGAACACGAAGGAATGTGAAGTTTATCACCAGTTCCTCCAGAAGTGCTCACTAGAGGAGAATCTCTTGTTTATGGGAACAAAGTGTACGACAACTTATCAGCAGAGACTCACAAAGCTCCTTTTCTTTCTCCACCAGGACGAAGCTGAGCGTCGGGTGTCGCAGGACCAGCTCCCGGACCGTGGCCAGACCCACGATCCCGCCGCCGACCACGGCCACGTCATACGTGCTGCGGACGACAACACAAACGTGATGTGAGGTTCACGTGATACACACGCTACACACGCCGCACACGCCAGTGGGTTGAAAGGTCACAACAGAAATGTGTGTCATGGGTTCGGTCGGGCAGCGACCGAGGAGGGTTTGAACTACAAACAGAACTTTGATCTGAAAATCATATGATTTATGGATCAATTGTTTACTCAGAACTCCTGCGGTTTTTAAAGAGAATGAAACAATGAGAATAAAATCAAAGAAGTTACATAACATGTTGTAGTTGGACGTGGTTATGAAATACTGTCTTATTACTGTGTGTCTGTGTGTGTGTGTCTTTGTGTGTGTCTGTGTGTGTGTCTGTGTCTGTGTGTGCGTGTGTGTATCTGTGTCTGTGCATGTGTGTGTGTGTGTGTATCTGTGTCTGTGCGTGTGTGTGTGTGTGTGCGTGTGTGTATCTGTGTCTGTGCGTGTGTGTGTGTATCTGTGTCTGTGCGTGTGGGGGTGTGTGTGCGTGTGTGTGTGTGTGAGTATGTGTGTGTGTGTGTGTCTGTGTCTGTGTGTGCGTGTGTGTATCTGTGTGTGCGTGTGTGTATCTGTGTCTGTGCGTGTGCGTGTGTGTGTGTGTGTGTGTATCTGTTTCTGTGTGTGTGTCTGTGTGTGTGTATCTGTGTCTGTGCGTGTGCGTGTGTGTCTGAGTGTGCGTGTGTGTATCTGTGTCTGTGCGTGTGTGTGTGTGTGTGTGTGTGTGTGTGTGTGTGTGTGTTTGTGTCTCTTTGTGTGTGTGTCTGTGTCTCGGTGTGTGTGTAGGTGGGGCAGCACATCTGGATATCACAGCAGTGCAAGTATTCAAGTCTCTGTGTGTGTCTCTGTGTGTAGGTGTGTGTGTGTGTCTCTATGTGTGTGTGTGGTGGGGGGGGGCAGCACATCTGGATATCACAGCAGTGCAAGTATTCAAGTTAAATGGACAGTTGTGTTTCTATAATTGTGTTGAAAAGACATCAACTTATTATTCACATGTAGTTTCAACATCTACACACTTTCTTTACTTAGAAGGAGGAACAGTTTGAAGTGATCTTAGAAACATGTTATGTAACTTCACGTCCACAGAGAGCAGAGAAGAACTGATAGGAAACACATGTTGAACATTCTTTCTTACAGTCGCTTCACACACTGGCAGCAAGAAGAGTTCATGCAACACAATAGTACACAAATACTCACGTTATTATACACAGATTATAGAAGAAGTATTAGTTGTGACGGTGAAATAAACATGTTAAACATGACTTTGAGTTACGCAACCAGGTTTTGCTCTGGTTGTCTTAATAAATATTCAATAAACTAGTTATAAAAGTATTTGTTTCTGCAGGACCTGAAGTCGTTACCTGTGCAGCCGCTGACTTGAAATGTCCTTCAACAGCTTCCGTTGCGAGGCGACCACAACCTTTGAAGTGGCGCCGCTCACGACCCGGAACATGGTTCGAACCTTTTCACGCAACAGACGCTAGAACTCCTGGAAGAAGAGTTTCTGCTGCGACCCGTGGACACGAACCTCCTGCGGGGTCCGGGGTTCCACCTTCTTTCAGGCTCTGACAGCCGAGCCGTCCCACAACACCGGAAGACAAACTATCGCGATATGAACCACAACTGACGAGACTTCCCCGAGCCAATGGTTGATGAGATTTCTAATCACGTGACGAGACTGGAGACTACAGCAATGGCGGACTGTAGGATGTAAACATTGATCAGAGGACAGGTCGAGATCCTCTTTTTATTTAACTATTGTGGAATATATTTGCAGGATGTTGATGATTAGATTAACGAACATATTTAAGTCTTTATTTACGTTTGTTTTGGTTTGACGACGAGCGACGACGAGCTTGTTAAACACATGTTTTCTGTTTGTTTTGTTTCAGAAAATGAAGATTCTCAGCAGAACAGCAGCGCTGGTGCTCAGTCAGAGGGACTGGAGCCGCAGACACTTCTGGTCATGGCTCAACGCGGTGTTCAACAAGTTAAGACTAGCGTCGTAACCAAAGATATAATGATTAATAAGAACATCATTCATCAGCTCAGAGTTATGAAATATAACGTTTATAACTCATGGAAAACAAAGTCAAACGATGTCGCCTTTGATTCCTTTTTATTCCTTCCTTTTTCCCTCATATTCTATATATTTCATGTAAAAATCCACACATTAATAGTAAGTAAAGGTCACCTTTAATCTAATTACTTTAAGTTAATGATGGATAATATTGTTTATTATGCTCCTTGTTTCATTCCAAATGAAAACATATTTGAATTATACTCTTATATACATCAATATAGAATAAACTAAATTATTAAAAAGCTAAAAACCAACCTGTCGTCAGAACATTAGAGAAACTTTCTACCAAATGATCACAAACACACACAAATATACTGCAAAGAAAAACAAATTAAAAATATACATTTAGAAAACTTGTATTACTAAACTAATAAACTAACTAATTAATTAATTAAAATAACTAATACTAACAATAAAAAAAAGTAAAATTAAAAAGTCGGGAGTGAGACTCGAACCGGGGAAGCTTCAGGTCCTTCACACCGGATATGACGAAAGACGTCACAGATCAATATTATAATCAGAACGTGAATCAGCGAAATATATTTGATCAATGTAAAGAGTTCTAAAAATATACAAAATTATGCAATGCTGATGATTAAAACTGTTTTAATTTAAAACTAAAAAAACTAAAATAAATGAAAGATAAAAATGATAAAGTTTAAAAAAGCGGCGCCACAGCGCCCCCTATAGGCCAGTCACCGCCACTGTTGAAAACGTGGTCTCAGTTCAAACCCTGGAACATGGAGTGTGTAAAACATCACGAGCATCATCACTTGAACCCTCTGATCCTCACCCAGGGTGGACCACGAGAGGATCCGAGCCGTCGGACCCGACCGGGCCGCGTCCGAGTGGCTCCTGAGATGCGGCGCCAGAGTGCGGTTCCAGGGCTTGGACCGGTTCCACCAGGACTACAACGGTCTCCCCACTGGACCCACGGGACGGTTCAAGATCCAGGCCATCGACGCGACCGAGTCCTGCATCATGTTGAAAGGGTTTGAATACCTGGGTCAGTGTCTGCAGGACTAGATCTTCAGATCCTCCAGACCAACATCATCGTCTTTAAGAAACGATTATAAATCATTATTTTAAGGGAATTAAACTGAATTGTTGTTAAAATGTGTGAGAACATCAAGATAAGGACGTGAGAAAAACAAAGATAAACAGATATGTGTCAATATTTGACATCAATGTATCGATTTTATTTTTCATAGTCGTTCTGTTTTGGTTTATAATTTAATAATTCATATTTTTTTCTAACAATTAACCTGTAAATATTCACAGCGTTTGTTCATTTTTCACTTGCAATTACACTTCCGGCCACTAGAGGGAAACAGTCATGACGTCCTATGCAGCTAAAAAAACAATATATATATATACATGATGACTGAGGACGAGAGGATACAGTGATGACTGAGGACAAGATGATACAGTGATGACTGAGAACGATACAGTGATGACTGAGGACGATACAGTGATGACTGGGGACATAAGGATACAGTGATGACTGAGGACAAGAGGATACATGGATGACTGAGGACATAAGGATACAGTGATGACTGGGGACATAAGGATACAGTGATGACTGAGGACAAGAGGATACATGGATGACTGAGGACATAAGGATACAGTGATGACTGGGGACATAAGGATACAGTGATGACTGAGGACAAGATGATACAGTGATGACTGAGGACGAGGGGATACAGTCATGACTGAGGACGATACAGTGATGACTGAGGACGAGAGGATACAGTGATGACTGAGGACGATACAGTGATGACTGGGGACAAGAGGATACAATGATGACTGGGGACAAGAGGATACAGTGATGACTGAGGACGAGAGGATACAGTGATGACTGAGGACGAGACGATACAGTGATGCCTGAGGACGAGATGATACAGTGATGACTGAGGATGAGAGGATACAGTGATGACTGAGGACGAGAGGATACAGTGATGCCTGAGGACGAGATGATACAGTGATGACTGAGGACAAGAGGATACAGTGATGACTGAGGACGAGAGGATACAGTGATGACTGAGGACGAGAGGATACAGTGATGACTGAGGACAAGACGATACAGTGATGACTGAGGATGAGAGGATACAGTGATGACTGAGGACGATACAGTGATGACTGGGGACAAGAGGATACAATGATGACTGGGGACAAGAGGATACAGTGATGACTGAGGACGAGAGGATACAGTGATGCGTGAGGACGAGAAGATACAGTGATGCCTGAGGACAAGACGATACAGTGATGACTGAGGACGAGAGGATACAGTGATGACTGAGGACGAGAGGATACAGTGATGACTAAGGACGAGAGGAAACAGTGATGACTGAGGACGAGAGGATACAGTGATGACTGAGGACAAGACGATACAGTGATGACTGAGGACGAGAGGATACAGTGATGACTGAGGACGAGAGGATACAGTGATGACTGAGGACGAGAGGATACAGTGATGACTGAGGACGAGAGGATACAGTGATGCGTGAGGACGAGATGATACAGTGATGACTGAGGACGAGAGGATACATCAGTGAATCGTGTCACGAACTTGAATCTTCATAAATATTCTAATAAGGTAAAACTGTATCTCGTCCTCAGAGGGTTTGCAACACGTGGAGATGATCACGTTCAACAAGTGCATCTACATCGAGGACTCGTGTCTGCAGAGACTCAGCTCCATCCAGAGCCTGCAGGAGACTCTCCTCACCATGGAGCTGGTGTCCTGTGGCAACGTGACGGATCAGGGTCTCGTGGCTCTGCAGAGGCTCAGGTTTGTCCAGACCTCCTGAGGGATCAATCAAGTTCTACCTGACCTAACATAACTTCATCTCAACATCTGTTTGTCTCTCAGGAACCTGCAGCGTCTGGTCCTCAGAGATCTTCCGGGCCTCAGAGACAAACGGACGACGGCTGACGCTCTGCAGACGGCGCTTCCTGGCCTAGACCTGGACCTGGACCTGGACTGAGTCGTGTTGTTCAGAATTATTTATTTATGTGAGAAGATGTTAAGATCATGATGTTTGACAGAAGTTGATGAATTATGGAATAAAAATCGATATTTTGACCCTTTTTTTTCTACGTTTTATTAAGTGTAATTCAAATCAAACCTCACAGCGAGAAGGTTGCTGGTTCACTTCCAACTAGTGACCTTTCTGTGTGGAGTTAGTATGTTCTCCACGTGTCACATGGGTTTACTCCGGTCACTCCGGTTTCCTCCCACAGTCTGAAAACATACAGAGGTTGATTGAGAACTTGTGGGGAATTGTCTGAAGGTATGAGTGTGTGTGTGAATGGTCGTCTGTCTTTGTGTGTCCTGAGACAGACTGGCGTCCTGTCCAGGGTGTCCCCTGCCTCTCGCCCTATGATACTGGGATAGACTCCAGTCTGACCCCCATAAGGGGTAAAGTGGTAAAAAAAATGAATGTATTTTATACAAACAATGATTCAACTGCTTACCATTAGTTTTTACAAAGACACTGTTTATTTAAGGGACGTCACAGACAAAAATTGAAAGTTTTCCGAATAATTAAATCCAAGATCCTATAAATGCTGACGTGACATGAATTTCTCTTTAAACACATGTTTTCAAGATTAAACATTTAGATTCTTGCTTTTTAAAGGAAAAGCCTTTGAAATAAACGTTAAGATCTTGTCAATAAAGTTGTGATAAATGACATTAAAGGGAAACGAAGCAAGAAAACATCATTTATTCCTTGAGTTCAGTACAAACCACAGTATTTTCAGCACCAAAGACAGTTTTAATGAAGAATCACGACTGATTGTGATTATTTGGTTTGAGTTCGAGGTAAAGATGAAGATGAACGTAAGAACCAATCACAGACCAGCAAACGTGTCGACTCCCTCGGTGTGTGTCTGTGTGTGTGTGTGGGGGTGTGTGTGTCTGTGTGTGTGTGTGTGTGTGCGTGTGTGTCTGTGTGTGTGTGCGTGTGTGTGTGTGTGTGTGTGTGTGTGTGTGTGTGTGTGTGTGTGTGTGTGTGTGTGTGTGTGTGTGTGTGTGTGTGTGTGTGTGTGTGTCTGTGTGTGTGTGTGTCTGTGTGTGCGTGTGTGTGTGTGTGTGTGTGTGTGGGGGTGTGTGTGTCTGTGTGTGTGTGTGTGGTGTGTGTCTGTGCGTGTGTGTGTCTGTGGGTGTGTGTGTGTGTGTGTGTGTGCGTGTGTGTGTGTGTGTGTGGGGGTGTGTGTGTCTGTGTGTGTGTGTGTGTGTGTGTGTGTGTGTGTGTGTGTGTGTGTGTGTGTGTGTGTGTGTGTGTGTGTGTGTGTGTGTGTGTGTGTGTGTGTGTGTGTGTGTGTGTGTGTGTGTGTGTGTGTGTGTGTGTGTGTGTGTCGCGGCAGCAAAGGTTGTTTAACTCGCGTCATGTATGTTCGTCACATGTTCAAGTCGCACGTGTCGTCGAAGCATCAGGTCAAAGGTCAGGATCAACCGAACAACGATGATCGTTAAAATACACAAAAGTATTTTAGTCTCATCAGAAATATTGAATATTTCAAGAGTTGAATCTTGGATTTTATTATTTAAACGTTTTTTATGCATTATTTTTTTAAAATAATTTAAACCAATAATTTTTATATTGAAATTTTGCATTTTATTTTTGTAATCACTAAATTAAAAAAAACACATACAGAATTTGATATTTTAATTCCAGTATTTAATTTTTTTTTAAATAATAGAATCATATTTTTAAATTCATAACATTTCAAATTGAATGTAAAAATGTTCAAACAGACAATCTGAGCTACTTGATGGATCAGTCACATGATCCTCTGCCTGTCACATGATTGGCTGAAAGTTGATGGATCAGTCACATGATCCTCTGCCTGTCCCATGATTGGCTGAAAGTTGATGGATCAGTCACATGATCCTCTGCCTGTCACATGATTGGCTGAAAGTTGATGGATCAGTCACATGATCCTCTGCCTGTCACATGATTGGCTGAAAGTTGATGGATCAGTCACATGATCCTCTGCCTGTCACATGATTGGCTGAAAGTTGGATCCAGTAGCTCTGTGCTCTGTTGGTTTGGTCTGGTGACTCCATTATTATTATACCAACATTTATATATTGCATTTAAAAGAATATAAATTAAACATTTAGAAAATGTACTTTTGAATAATTGGAATTAGAATATCAAACTCTGTACATTTGTTTTTAATTATTTTGAAAATATTTTAACTATTAACTTTATTTAAAAACAAAATAAACCTTTCATTTATAATTATTGAATTATATTATTCAAAGAACATCATTAAATCCTTAAAACCTTTCAAATCAAAACATTTCAACTTATTTCAACAAAAATTGTCAAAAATTCACATTTTTAATTAATTATTTTAATATTGATGCTACAGATATAGTAACATATAAATATGTCTAAACTGGTGACCAAAGGTCACGGTCAAGGTCAAGCACACACACTCATACACACACACACACACACACACACACACACACACACACACACACACACACACACACACACACACACTGTGTGTTTACAAACTGGCAACAATCGGTTCAAGTCAAATCAAAGTCATTGAAGTTAGAAAAAAGTCGAGGGAATAAAAAAAAGAAAAAGTTTGTAAAAATTCATCCAAAATTTGGCAACCGGAGCAACGCGAAGCTCCTCGTCCTCCACCTAAACTACACTAAAATGACCTCCCGTCCGTGACCCCGGGGTCGTCACTGGATGTTGGGCAGATGGTAGTTGAACCTGCGCAGGTTGAACTTCCTGTTGTCGACGGCGGGGAAGACGCTGCTGCCGGTCAGTTGAGGAAGATACTGAGGACGAGAGGACGCGTTTGAAAGAAGATCATCTGGAGGATCTGAGGGTTCTTCTCACCCCGGGCGGGAGGTGCTTGCGAGGGAAGCGCGTCCTCTTGTTCCGGTCCTGGTCCCGGTCCTGGTCCCGAGAGGACGTGGACTCGCTCTTCTGGCGCAGGCTGCTGAAGTACTGGTGCTGCAGGAGCCGCTCGCAGGAGGAGCGCTCGCCGGGATCCATCTGAACACAGTCCTGGACCAGAACCACAGCTACTGTTGCAGTGCATCATGGGACACATGCTGCCGTTTATGGCTAAACATTCTGTTTGATTTATCATTCTTTCCCTTTAAAGTATTTATTTTATTGAATATTGTTTTGATTGTTTAAGCGCTTTGTGACCCTGGTCTAGAAAAGCTCTATATAAATACAAATGACTTACTTTTGTTCGTCGTCGACCACGAGTGTTGATAATTAAATTTTAGAATATTAATTAACAAATAATTAAAAAAAATGAATAGTAAATAAATACAATATTAAATTGAATTATTAAAAAAAACAAAGAAAATATTAAATTTAATTTAAAAAAAGAAAAGAAAAATCAACCATAAAGAAAATATTAAATGTAATTATTTAAAAAAAGAAAAAACAAAGAAAATATTAAATTAAATTTTAAAAAAAAGAAGAAAAAACAAAGAAAAAATTATATTAAATTATTTAAAAAAGAAAAAACATAAAGAATATATTAAATTCAATTATTCAAAAAATAAAAAACTAAGAAAACATTCAATCAACCACAAATATAGAAAATATTCAAATTATTAATTAATTCAAAAAACAAAAAGTCAACAAAAAAGGAAATATTAAATTAAATTATTAAAAAATCAACCATAAATAAATAAAATATTAAATTAATTAAAAAACAAGACAAATTGGCAACTTGTCTGATTGACGTTTGAGTATCTGCTGTGCTGCCCCCTTGTGGTCCTTGAAATGTACTTGACATCTTTTTATATTCATGTTATAGTTATAGTTAGTGTTATTTTTATTGTTATAGTTATAGTTATAGTTATTGTTATAGTTATAGTTATTGTTATTGTTATTGTTATAGTTATAGTTATAGTTATAGTTATTGTTATAGTTATTGTTATAGTTATTGTTATTGTTATAGTTATAGTTATAGTTATAGTTATAGTTATAGTTATTGTTATAGTTATAGTTATAGTTATTGTTATTGTTATCGTTGCTTTCCATCTCTTCTCTTGCAAAATAACTCAAAAACAGATGATTTTTGAAGGAAGATACAGCTTCCATCTAGTCTTCCATCTGGATCTACAAATCCTTTGCAGGATGTGTCAGTGGTGGCAAGAGAGCTACAGGTAAAGCATCTTTTCTTCTTGATTCTAGCGCCACCTTCTGTCTGAGCTCATCATATATTCATGAGTTTCTACTTCTTTATTTGACCTCGTAGCGTAACTTCGTTCTCTTTAACTCGACATATTTGACAAACACTCTGGTTTACCTTCAACAGACTCAGAGCCTCGTGCGACAGGTTTGGATATTTATGTTCCAACGTTTCCTGGGAGAGAAAACAAAATAAATGTTATTTATCATGTTTTACTTTACGTGTCACCAGACATTAGCAAACGAGCACCGAGCTACTGGATTCAGCTTCAGCCAATCATACGACACCCAGAGGATCATGTGACTGATCGATCCATCAGAATAACTATCAGAATAACTATGAGAACAACTATCAGAACAACTATGAGAACAACCATCAGAACAACTACCAGAACAGCCATCAGAACAACTATCAGAAGAATCATCAAAATAACCATCAGAACAACCATCAGAATAACTATCAGAAGAACCATCAGAATAACCATCAGAACAACTATCAGAAGAACCATCAAAATAACCATCAGAACAACTATCAGAAGAATCATCAAAATAACAATCAGAACAACTATCAGAACAACCATCAGAAGAACTATCAGAACAACCATCAGAACAACTATCAGAACAACCATCAGAACAACTATCAGAACAGCCATCAGAACAACTATCAGAAGAATCATCAAAACAACCATCAGAATAACCATCAGAACAACTATCAGAACAATCATCAGCACAACAATCAGAACAACTATCAGAACAACCATCAGAATAACCATCAGAACAACTATCAGAACAACTATCAGAAGAACCATCAAAATAACCATCAGAACAACTATCAGAGCAACAATCAGCACAACAATCAGAACAACTATCAGAACAACCATCAGAACAACCATCAGAACAACTATCAGAACAACCATCAGAACAACCATCAGAACAACTATCAGAACAACCATCAGAAACCATAACAACTATCAGAAGAACCATCACAAATCAGAACAACCATCAGAACAACCATCAGAACAACTATCAGAACAACCATCAGAACAACTATCAGAACAACTATCAGAACAACCATCAGAACAACTATCAGAACAACCATCAGAACAACCATCAGAACAACCATCAGAACAACTATCAGAACAACCATCAGAACAACTATCAGAACAACCATCAGAACAACCATCAGAACAACCATCAGAACAACTATCAGAACAACCATCAGAACAACCATCAGAACAACAATCAGAACAACTATCAGAACAACCATCAGAACAACTATCAGAACAACCATCAGAAGAACTATCAGAACAACCATCAGAACAACTATCAGAACAACTATCAGAACAACCATCAGAACAACTATCAGAACAACCATCAGAACAACTATCAGAACAACCATCAGAACAACTATCAGAAGATCCATCAAAATAACCATCAGAACAACTATCAGAACAACCATCAGCACAACCATCAGAACAACTATCAGAAGAACTATCAGAAGAACTATCAGAACAACCATCAGAACAACCATCAGAACAACTATCAGAACAACCATCAGAACAACCATCAGAACAACTATCATAAGAACTCCACTCACCATCTCCTGAGGCTCTGGGATGGAGACTCCGCTGAAGAACTGGTTGTTGCTGAAGACCAGCTGGTGTCGAGGGATCAGATCTCCTGCAGGAACAGACCTTGAGTTCCTGGACCATCATCTCCCCACAGACGGATCCTCACCCAGAGTCCTGCCGATCAGGTACAGCTGGTCCATGTCGGACTTGCCGGGCCACAGAGGAAGACCCGACAGCAGCTCGGCGAACACGCAGCCGACGGCCCAGACGTCCACAGCAGCTCCGTACTGAGTGTCGCCCACCAGCAGCTCCGGCGCTCGGTACCATCGGGTCGCCACGTAGTCCGTGTAGTAGTCACATGGTCCGGCTGAAGTCACATGACATTTCTATCACGACCACAGGGGGCGATGAAGTACCGTAGCCCGGAAGAACACATTTACAAACTAGCAAATTGTACATTTGTTTCCAAAGTTTGTTTATTTGTTTTAGGAAACTTGTAATTTTGTATCAGAATTTTTACATTAATTTCAGTTTGTTTTTGCTGAAAATTCCTGGGTTTTTTTTTTTTTTAAAATGTTTTTGTTGTTCATATGTTAACTTTTTTTTTTTGGTTTGTTGTGTTTTTTTTTTTTTTTTTTTTTTTTTTTTTTTTTTTTTTTTTTTTTTTTTTGGTTTTTGTTGGTGGGGGGGGGGGGGGGGGGGGGGGTTTTTTGGGGTGGGGGGGGGGGGGGGGGGGGGTCAAGGACCCCCCCCCCCCCCCCCCCCCCCCCCCCCCCCCCCCCCCCCCCCCCCCTTCACATATTTTAACTTATATCACGACCACAGGTAGGGGCCGATCAAGGGTCACATGGTAGGGGGCGTTCATGACTAACTGATGTCACGACCACAGGTAGGGGGCGATCAAGGGTCACATGACGTTTCTAACTGATGTCACGACCACAGGTAGGGGGCGATCAAGGGTCACATGATGTTTCTAACTGATATCACGACCACAGGTAGGGGGCGATCAAGGGTCACATGATGTTTCTAACTGATATCACGACCACAGGTAGGGGGCGATCAAGGGTCACATGATGTTTCTAACTGATATCATGACCACAGGTAGGGGGCGATCAAGGGTCACATGATGTTTCTAACTGATATCATGACCACAGGTAGGGGGCGATCAAGGGTCACATGATGTTTCTAACTGATATCATGACCACAGGTAGGGGGCGATCAAGGGTCACATGATGTTTCTAACTGATATCATGACCACAGGTAGGGGGATCAAGGGTCACATGATGTTTCTAACTGATATCACGACCACAGGTAGGGGGCGATCAAGGGTCACATGATGTTTCTAACTGATGTCACGACCACAGGTAGAGGGCGATCAAGGGTCACATGATGTTTCTAACTGATATCACGACCACAGGTAGGGGGCGATCAAGGGTCACATGATGTTTCTAACTGATATCACGACCACAGGTAGGGGGCGATCAAGGGTCACATGATGTTTCTAACTGATATCACGACCACAGGTAGGGGGCGATCAAGGGTCACATGATGTTTCTAACTGCCATGTCACGACCACAGGTAGGGGGCGATCAAGGGTCACATGATGTTTCTAACTGATATCACGACCACAGGTAGGGGGCGATCAAGGGTCACATGATGTTTCTAACTGATATCACGACCACAGGTAGGGGGCGATCAAGGGTCACATGATGTTTCTAACTGATATCACGACCACAGGTAGTAGGGGGCGATCAAGGGTCACATGATGTTTCTAACTGATGTCACGACCACAGGTAGGGGGCGATCAAAGGTCACATGATGTTTCTAACTAATATCACGACAACAGGTGGGGGGGGAAAGGGGGGCTGGTTTTTTTTTTTTTTTTTTTCTCCCGACGGGGGGGGGGGGTTGGTTTTAGGGGGCGATCAAGGGTCACATGATGTTTCTAACTGATGTCACGACCACAGGTAGGGGGCGATCAAGGGTCACATGATGTTTCTAACTGATGTCACGACCACAGGTAGGGGGCGATCAAGGGTCACATGATGTTTCTAACTGATGTCACGACCACAGGTAGGGGGCGATCAAGGGTCACATGATGTTTCTAACTGATATCACGACCACAGGTAGGGGGCGATCAAGGGTCACATGATGTTTCTAACTGATATCACGACCACAGGTAGGGGGCGATCAAGGGTCACATGATGTTTCTAACTGATATCACGACCACAGGTAGGGGGCGATCAAGGGTCACATGATGTTTCTAACTGATATCACGACCACAGGTAGGGGGCGATCAAGGGTCACATGACTCACTGAGGATTCTTGCGAAGCCGAAGTCACAGAGTTTAATGACCTGATGTTTGGTGATGAGGATGTTCTCAGGCTTCACGTCTCTATGGATGCACTGAGGAGAAACAACTGGTGAGACGTGAACGTATGGAGGAGGAGGAGGAGAGGAAGAAAGAGGGAGGAGGGAGGAGGAGGATAACAGAGGAAGAAGAAGGGAGAAGGAGGAGGATGGAAGAGGGAGGAGGAGAACAGAGGAAGAAGGAGAAGAATGGAGGAAGAAGGAGGAGAATGGAGGAAGAAGGAGGAGAAGGAGAACGGAGGAGGAGAACGGAGGAAGGAGGAGGAGGAGAACGGAGGAAGAAGGAGGAGAATGGAGGAAGAAGGAGGAGAATGGAGGAAGAAGGAGGAGAACGGAGGAAGAAGGAGGAGAACGGAGGAAGAAGGAGGAGAACGGAGGAAGAAGGAGGAGAAGGAGAACGGAGGAGGAGAATGGAGGAAGGAGGAGGAGGAGAACGGAGGAAGAAGGAGGAGAACGGAGGAAGAAGGAGGAGAATGGAGGAAGAAGGAGGAGAACGGAGGAAGAAGGAGGAGAATGGAGGAAGAAGGAGGAGAACGGAGGAAGAAGGAGGAGAACGGAGGAAGAAGGAGGAGAACGGAGGAAGAAGGAGGAGGATGGAGGAAGAAGGAGGAGAATGGAGGAAGAAGGAGGAGAAGGAGAACGGAGGAAGGAGGAGGAGGAGAACAGAGGAAGAAGGAGGAGAACGGAGGAAGAAGGAGAAGAATGGAGGAAGAAGGAGGAGAATGGAGGAAGAAGGAGGAGAAGGAGAGGAGGAGGAGAACGGAGGAAGGAGGAGGAGGAGAACGGAGGAAGAAGGAGGAGAACGGAGGAAGAAGGAGGAGAACGGAGGAAGAAGGAGGAGAAAGGAGGAAGAAGGAGGAGAATGGAGGAAGAAGGAGGAGAAGGAGAACGGAGGAATGAGGAGGAGGAGAACAGAGGAAGAAAGTGGAGAACGGAGGAAGAAGGAGGAGAACGGAGGAAGAAGGAGGAGAACGGAGGAAGAAGAAGGAGAACGGAGGAAGAAGGAGGAGAACGGAGGAAGAAGGAGGAGAATGGAGGAAGAAGGAGGAGAAGGAGAACGGAGGAATGAGGAGGAGGAGAACGGAGGAAGAAGGAGGAGAACGGAGGAAGAAGGAGGAGAACGGAGGAAGAAGGAGGAGAACGGAGGAAGAAAGAGGAGAACGGAGGAAGAAGGAGGAGAACGGAGGAAGAAGGAGGAGAATGGAGGAAGAAGGAGGAGAAGGAGAACAGAGGAAGGAGGAGGAGGAGAACAGAGGAAGGAGGAGGAGGAGAACAGAGGAAGAAGGAGGAGAACGGAGGAAGAAGGAGGAGAACGGAGGAAGAAGGAGGAGAATGGAGGAAGAAGGAGGAGAAGGAGAACGGAGGAAGGAGGAGAACAGAGGAAGAAGGAGGAGAATGGAGGAAGAAGGAGGAGAAGGAGAACGGAGAACGGAGGAGAACAGAGGAGAACAGAGGAGAACAGAGGAGAAAACAGAGAGTGTGAAGAAGACGTACGTTCTGTTTGTGACAGAAGTTTACAGCCTGCAGAGTTTGCCACGTGATGCTTCTCACCAGGTTCTCTGGAACTCTGAGGAGACACTGGTTAGTAATAGAAGTACATGGATAGAAAAATACTTGTTAGTAATAGAAATACATGGATAGAAAAATACTGGTTAGTAATAGAAATACATGGATATAAAAATACTTGTTATTAATACAAATATATGGATAGAAAAATACTAAGATAAAAAACTTTTATCCTGATGTTGTTTTTTGGCACGTCTTTTCTTTTTAAACTATTTATTCCAGTAATTTCTAAATTGAAATGTTGAATTTATTTTTATTGAAAAATTGAATTTCCACAGAGTTTAATATTCTTATTTCAAATATAAAATAATAATAACAATGCTAAATTAAATCTTTTTTAATTCATAGTCTTTTTAATTCACTATGAAAACATTGGTATAATTCACCAGACATTATGGTATTTAAACATTTTAACATTTAAAACGCAACGAATTGAAAAACAATTAAGAAAAATATTTTTTGAAATATATTAATATTAATCTGTAAATATTATTTTAATTAATTTAGAAAAATATTGACATTTTCTTTTTCAACTTTTGAAAATAAACCTATTAATTATTCAATGATTGAATACAACCCTTCAATATATAAATGGTTGAATCTTATTCTTAAAGATAACATTACATTTGTAACATTTAAAACAGTGTTTCCACGGGTTAACTAGCGCTAACTAACATGTTTCAATAGTGTTTCCACGGGTTAACTAACACTAACTAACATGTTTCAATAATGTTTCCACGGGTAAACTAACACTAACTAACATGTTTCAATAGTGTTTCCACGGTTTAACTAACACTAACTAACATGTTTCAATAGTGTTTCCACGGGTTAACTAACGCTAACTAACATGTTTCAATAGTGTTTCCACGGGTAAACTAACACTAACTAACATGTTTCAATAGTGTTTTCACGGGTTAACTAACACTAAATAACATGTTTCAATAGTGTTTCCACGGGTTAACTAACGCTAACTAACATGTTTCAATAGTGTTTCCACGGGTTAATTAACAAACTAACATGTTTCAATAGTGTCTCCACGGGTTAACTAGCGCTAACTAACATGTTTCAATAGTGTTTCCAAGGGTTAACTAGCGCTAACTAACATGTTTCAATAGTGTTTCCACGGGTTAACTAACGCTAACTAACATGTTTCAATAGTGTTTCCACGGGTTAACTAGCGCTAACTAACATGTTTCAATAGTGTCTCCACGGGTTAACTAACGCAAACTAACATGTTTCAATAGTGTTTCCACGGGTTAACTAACGCTAACTAACATGTTTCAATAGTGTTTCCACGGGTTAACTAACACTAACTAACATGTTTCAATAGTGTTTCCACGGGTTAACTAACACTAACTAACATGTTTCAATAGTGTTTCCACGGGTTAACTAACGCTAACTAACATGTTTCAATAGTGTTTCCACGGGTTAATTAACAATCTAACATGTTTCAATAGTGTCTCCACGGGTTAACTAGCGCTAACTAACATGTTTCAATATTGTTTCCAAGGGTTAACTAGCGCTAACTAACATGTTTCAATAGTGTTTCCACGGGTTAACTAACACTAACTAACATGTTTCAATAATGTTGCCACGGGTAAACTAACACTAACTAACATGTTTCAATAGTGTTTCCACGGGTTAACTAACACTAACTAACATGTTTCAATAGTGTTTCCACGGGTTAACTAACGCTAACTAACATGTTTCAATAGTGTTTCCACGGGTTAACTAACACTAACTAACATGTTTCAATAATGTTTCCACGGGTTAACTAACACTAACTAACATGTTTCAATAGTGTTTTCACGGGTTAACTAACACTAAATAACATGTTTCAATAGTGTCTCCACGGGTTAACTAGCGCTAACTAACATGTTTCAATAGTGTTTCCACGGGTTAACTAGCGCTAACTAACATGTTTCAATAGTGTTTCCACGGGTTAACTAGCGCTAACTAACATGTTTCAATAGTGTTTCCACGGGTTAACTAGCGCTAACTAACATGTTTCAATAGTGTCTCCACGGGTTAACTAGCGCTAACTAACATGTTTCAATAGTGTTTCCACGGGTTAACTAACGCTAACTAACATGTTTCAATAGTGTTTCCACGGGTTAACTAGCGCTAACTAACATGTTTCAATAGTGTCTCCACGGGTTAGACTAGGGGCGGTCTAACTAGCGCCACCTAACATGTTTCAATAGTGTCTCCACGGGTTAACTAGCGCTAACGTAACATGTTTCATGTTTCAATAGTGTCTCCACGGGTTAACTAGCGCTAACTAACATGTTTCAATAGTGTCTCCACGGGTTAACTAGCGCTAACTAACATGTTTCAATAGTGTCTCCACGGGTTAACTAGCGCTAACTAACATGTTTCAATAGTGTTTCCACGGGTTAACTAGCGCTAACTAACATGTTTCAATAGTGTTTCCATGGGTTAATACTCAGCGCTAACTATCATGTTTCAATAGTGTCTCCACGGGTTAACTAACGCTAACTAACATGTTTCAATAGTGTCTCCACGGGTTAACTAACGCTAACTAACATGTTTCAATAGTGTCTCCACGGGTTAACTAGCGCTAACTAACATGTTTCAATAGTGTCTCCACGGGTTAACTAACGTTAACTAACATGTTTCAATAGTGTCTCCACGGGTTAACTAACGCTAACTAACATGTTTCAATAGTGTCTCCACGGGTTAACTAGCGCTAACTAACATGTTTCAATAGTGTCTCCACGGGTTAACTAGCGCTAACTAACATGTTTCAATAGTGTTTCCACGGGTTAACTAGCACTAACTAACATGTTTCAATAGTGTTTCCACGGGTTAACTAACACTAACTAACATGTTTCAATAGTGTCTCCACGGGTTAACTAGCGCTAACTAACATGTTTCAATAGTGTCTCCACGGGTTAACTAGCGCTAACTAACATGTTTCAATAGTGTCTCCACGGGTTAACTAGCGCTAACTAACATGTTTCAATAGTGTCTCCACGGGTTAACTAGCGCTAACTAACATGTTTCAATAGTGTTTCCACGGGTTAACTAACACTAACTAACATGTTTCAATAATGTTTCCACGGGTTAACTAGCGCTAACTAACATGTTTCAATAGTGTTTCCATGGGTTAACTAACACTAACTAACATGTTTCAATAGTGTCTCCACGGGTTAACTAGCGCTAACTAACATGTTTCAATAGTGTCTCCACGGGTTAACTAGCACTAACTAACATGTTTCAATAGTGTCTCCATGGGTTAACTAGCGCTAACTAACATGTTTCAATAATGTTTCCACGGGTAAACTAACACTAACTAACATGTTTCAATAATGTTTCCACGGGTAAACTAACACTAACTAACATGTTTCAATAGTGTCTCCACGGGTTAACTAACGCTAACTAACATGTTTCAATAGTGTCTCCACGGGTTAACTAGCGCTAACTAACATGTTTCCATTATGTTTCCACGGGTAAACTAACACTAACTAACATGTTTCAATAATGTTTCCACGGGTTAACTAACGCTAACTAATATGTTTCAATAGTGTTTCCACGGGTTAACTAGCGCTAACTAACATGTTTCAATAGTGTCTCCACGGGTTAACTAGCGCTAACTAACATGTTTCAATAGTGTCTCCACGGGTTAACTAGCGCTAACTAACATGTTTCAATAGTGTCTCCACGGGTTAACTAGCGCTAACTAACATGTTTCAATAGTGTCTCCACGGGTTAACTAGCGCTAACTAACATGTTTCAATAATGTTTCCACGGGTAAACTAACACTAACTAACATGTTTCAATAATGTTTCCACGGGTAAACTAACACTAACTAACATGTTTCAATAGTGTCTCCACGGGTTAAATAACGCTAACTAACATGTTTCAATAGTGTCTCCACGGGTTAACTAGCGCTAACTAACATGTTTCAATAGTGTCTCCACGGGTTAACTAACGCTAACTAACATGTTTCAATAGTGTCTCCACGGGTTAACTAGCGCTAACTAACATGTTTCAATAGTGTCTCCACGGGTTAACTAGCGCTAACTAACATGTTCCTCTGATGCTCATCTGCATCTCAAACCGTCTCCGCGGCTCTTTTGTTGCTGCTGTTGCCGTGGAAACGTGTGAATCGAGGCTCGCGCCCGTTATTAACGACCTCCGACCTCCTGCTCTTTATCTTCTGCGACACCAGAGCGTCCAGACTTTTTAAATGTGGCTCAAAGACTGGGTTCCTGTAAACATTCTTCACGGCTCGAGGGCCGGCGTCCTGGACGACCAGCGCCGGGCCCGCGGGCCCCGGACACACAATGTACACACACGAGTCAATGTACACACACTTTGTGTAATGAGAAGCAACCGCGGCGGCAATTTATAGAGTAATGTCTCAGTGTCAGGCGTGTTCTGAGCTGATCTCCATCTTCATCCTCCTCTTAGTAGAACCTTCTCTTGTGTTTTCAGGTTTTTTAAATAAAGTTGTGTTTGAAAAGCTTATTTTTGTAATGACAATGTCTCACCAGAGGGGGAGACAAATCCCGCGGAGATTAAACTATGATTTAATCGTCATTTAAAACCAGATTTATTTTCCAATTCGATTCTTTTTTGAATGACTCATGGGTCACTGACGTGTGAATCCTTTACTGCTGGAGTATAAGAGCCGTCATCGTTCTTGTTTTTTTGTATATTAAATGGTACAAATAAGTTTAAACACAACAATTAATGCTGAATAAAAAGTAAAAACACTCGAAAAAACACGGTATATTTATTGGAAAACTATTTTAAGTCCTGGCTCTTGGTTTTATTTTAATTTATTAAGACTTTTATAATTAAATCAATAAAAACCAATTCAATCTTTCAATATAAAAACTATTTAATTACATGATTCAATAAAAACTAATTTAGCCTTTAAATATATAAATTATTGAATGCCCTGAACCTAAAAAAACGAAAGATTTCGATGTAAAAATGACTAGTTTGAAGTCCTGGCCTCTTTATCTATTAAATCTAATAATTATGGGATAATTTATTCAATAAAAGCTAATTTAACCTTAAATATATACATTATTTAAAGAACAGAACTTTAAAAACGAAAGATTTCGATGTAAAAATGACTAGTTTGAAGTCCTGGCCTCTTTATCTATTAAATCTTACAATTATGGTATAATTTGTTCAATAAAAACTAATTTAACCTTAAATATAAACATTATTTAATGAACAGAACCTAAAGAAAACCCAAAAGATTCCTGGCTCTAGTCCTGGCTCTTGGTTTTATCTATTAAATCTATGAATAATTGTATCATTTATTTAATACAAATGTAAATATATTTCAGAATTTATAAAAAAATAATGTTCAATTACCAACATATTAAAAAATAAATGTGTTAAGAAGGAAATAAAATCATTTAAAACAACAATAATAAATAAAAATGTGTTGAACAAAAGCCCGGGCCGGACCCAGGACCTCCACCCACCCTCTGGGGTGCCGGTCCAGCTCGTGGAGCACGGTGTGGTCGCAGTACTCGAACACCAGGTGAAGTCTGCGCTTCCTCCTGAAGACCTCCAGCAGGTTCACCAGGTTGATGTGTTTGAGTTGCTGAAGAACAAACACAAGCTTCAAACACACGCGTGAAAGAAGACGCTCGTAAACACACCGTCGTCATGACGACAGATCCCGTCTCTACTTTACGAGCCCCCCCCACGTATGACGGATGGAAGCCGTTCTTCCATGACCTTGAAACTCCTGCGTGTCCTTCAGGTTTGTTGAGTCTCAGGAGGTTATTGTGCAGCTGTGGACCTCTTTACAATCCTGCCCTAAGAGTTCTAAAGCAGCAACAAACTTGTCTCCTGAACTTTACTGTCAGAGGTTCCTGCTGCTCAACACACTCCACCTGCACTAGTGACTCTTTACTGAGGGAGTCTGAGGAGCTTTTATTCTGAAGGACCGTCGAGACATAATATATATTTCACTCTTTATATCATGAGAAGATAGGATGGAGGGATGAAGGAGAAGGAGGAGACTAGCAAAGAGGAGGAAGAAGAAAAGTAGATACAATTCTATCCGAAAGAAGAATAAGATTAGGACGAAGAAAAACAGGAGACAAGATGATGAAAGTAAAATAAAAAGAAGATGAAAGTAGAAAAAGGAAAGATTAAAAAAAGATCAGGAAAAGAGGGAAGATGAAGATAAATGTAAATAGAAAAAAAATAAAATAAAGAATAGAAAGAAGAAAGTAAATAATAGGAAAACCAAAAAGAAGACGAGGAATAGAAAGAAGATGAAAGTCAGGAAAAGCATGAATAAAAAGAAGATAAAGAATAGAAAGGGGAAGTAGAAATTAAATGAAAAGAAGATGAAAGTAAAACATAGAAGGATTAAAACAAGGAATAGAAATCAGAAGATGAAGATACATATGAAGAATAGAATAAAATAAAATAAAGAATAGAAAGAAGAAAGTAAATAATAGGAAAACAAAAAAGAAGACGAGAAATAGAAAGAAGATGAAAGTCAGGAAAAGCGAGAAGAAAAAGAAGATAAAGAATAGAAAGGCGATGAAGACAAAATTAAAAAATAGAAAGAAGAAGATGAAGAAGAGAAAGATGATGAAGGTTAGGAAAAAGAAGATTATAAAGAAAAAGGTGAAGATGAATGTAAAGAATAGAAAAAATATTTGAAAAGAAGATAAAGAATAAAGAGAAGATGAAGATGAAAAAACAGAAAGATGATGATTAAAATATAAAAAGGAGAGAAAAATGAAGAATAGCAAGAAAAAGTGGAGATAAAAATAGAAAGAGGAAAAAGAATAGAAAGATGAAGAAGTAAAGAAAACAAAGACATATAAAGAAGATGGAAAAGAAGAACAGAAAACGATGAACAATAATTCAACAAAGATGAAGGGAATGAACCGGAGAAGGAAGAAGATAAATGACAAGAATGGGAAGAAGAAGAAAGAGAAAAACAGACTAATAAGAAGACAAAGAAGACAAAAACATAAAAAAGTGATGTGAAAGAAAAAAAGTAAATGAGGAATGAAAGAAGACATGAACAGGAAAAAGGAGAGTAAAATGTGCATCTTATTTTGAAAGCAGACAGGAAGTACCTTCAACATCCTGATCTCTCTCAGCGCGATCTTCTTGATCACAGGGTCGTCCTCTGACTCCACGAACTTCTTAATGGCAACGATCTGTCCCGACTCTCTGCTCCTGCACTTGAACACAACACCGTACGAACCTTCTCCTATTTTACTGATCTTTTCGTATCTCTCCATCCTCGGCATCTGACCTCCTGCTCCAGGCTGAGGAGGAGAGGAGGAGGAGAGGGGTGAGGAGGAGGAGGAGAGGAGTGAGGAGGAGAGAATAACTCTAGAGGAGGAGATAAGAGGAGGAGATAACAACTCTAGAGGAGGAGAGGAGTGCGGAGGAGAGAATAACTCTTGAGGAGGAGGAGGAGAGAACAACTCTAGAGGAGGAGAGGAGGAGAGGAGAGAGAGGAGAGAACAACTCTTGAGGAGGAGATAAGAGGAAGAGGAGAGGAGAGAATAACTCTAGAAGGAGAGAACAACTATAGAGGAGGAGAGAAAAACTCTATGAGAACAACTATAGAGGAGGAGAGACTCTTGGAGGAGAGAATCAGAGGAGGAGAGAACAACTCTAGAGGAGGAGAGAAGAGGAGGAGAGAACAACTCTAGAGGAGGAGAGAAGAGGAGGAGAGAACAACTCTAGAAGGAGAGAGAGAAGGAGAGAACAACTATAGAGGAGGAGAGAAGAGGAGGAGAGAACAACTCTAGAGGAGGAGAGAAGAGGAGAAGGAGAGAGAACAACTCTAGAAGGAGAGAACACGAGGAGAGAGAGAAAACTCTTGAGGAGCGAGGAGAGAACAACTCTAGAAGGAGGAGAAGAACAACTATAGAGGAGGGAGAGAAAAACTCTAAGAGGAGGAGAGAGGAGGAGAAGAACAACTCTAGAGGAGGAGAGACAACTCTAGAAGGGGGGAGAAGGAGGAGAGAGAACAACTCTAGAAGGAAAACACTCTAGAGGGGAGAGAACCGAGGAGGAGAAGGAGGAGAGAACAACTCTAGAGAGGAGAGAGAAAAACTAGAGGAGGAGAGAAAACAGGAGGAGAGAAAAACTCTAGAGGAGGAGAGAACAACTATAAGAGGAGGAGAGAGAAAACTCTAGAAGGAGGAGAAAAACTTTAGAGGGGGAGAGAAACCCCGGAGGAGGAGAGAAAAAGGAGGAGAAAAACTCTAGAGGAGGAGAGAAAAGAGGAGGAGAGAACAACTCTAGAGGAGGAGATAAGAGGAGAGAAAAACTCTAAAGGAGGTGAGAAAAACTCTAGGAGAGAACAACTCTAGAGGAGGAGGAGATAACAGGAGAGACAAACTCTAGAGGAGGAGAGAAGAGGAGGAGAGAACAACTCTAGAAGGAGAGAACAACTATAGAGGAGGAGAGAACAACTCTATGAGGAGGAGAGAAATAGAGGAGGAGAGAACAACTCTTGAGGAGGAGAGAAAAACTCTTGAGGAGGAGAGAAAAACTCTTGAGGAGGAGAGAGAGAAGAGGAGGAGAGAACAACGCTAGAGGAGGAGATAAGAGGAGGAGAGAAAAACTCTAAAGGAGGTGAGAAAAACTCTAGGAGAGAACAACTCTAGAGGAGGAGGAGATAAGAGGAGAGAACAACTCTAGAGGAGGAGGAGATAAGAGGAGAGACAAACTCTAGAGGAGGAGATAAGAGGAGAGACAAACTCTCGCTTTTACATTCAAACCATCACATCAACAACAGGAAGTCACGTGAAGGAAAAGCTAACAACTAACATTATATTTATTTTAACTTTATAAATTAAAAACAAATTATTTTCTACTTGTTTTTTTGCAGAATTATTTATTTTATCACAAATGTTTCTCCTTATTTGCTGCAAACATTCATTTGATTTTAGAAACGACGCTTCAGAGGAAACTAAACATCAAATATGACTGAAGCGCATCATAGTTTCACAATAAAAGACATTTGTATCAAATTCAACTTGTTTCTCCAACAAAACTCTGTAAAGCTGCAGACATTCACCAGAAACAAACCTTGCAATGAGTCGTTAAATAGTTAAAAGTGAAGTAAAACCTACTTGAAGACGAGGATCATCAGAGAAGAAGCTGTGACGTGTTCACTCCTCCTGACGCACGTCAACACTGAGCTCGTGCGCGGAGATCAAAGGAGGCTGCGGGAACACATCCGGTCACCTTTCACAATAAGACACACGTCATTGAAGACGGGAAACTATTTAAAAACGGAAAGTAACACTATATTAATATCCTTAAATTGGAAATATTTAACTATCGTAAAAATATACGTAATAATTATATCGATTCAAATGTAACTAATGTGTATAATCTATCTATATTTTAAAAACAAATAACGTAAAAACATGTTGAAAGGATAAATGATTATTAAGAAAATCTACTGAGATAAATTATTTAAAAGTAAAAACATTTAAAAACGAGAGTTTTAATCAAATAAAACTACTTACTGTATTGTAACACGTCACTGAACACCTCTGAGAAAACGTTTAATCTCCGAAACAGTTTGCTGGTCAGTGAACGCATCATCTAGTTAATATGAAACTTAAAAAAATGTTCCTTTTATTTCAGTGATTTTTCTTTAGTTATACAAACTTGAATCAAAGATTGAATTTCACTCGTAAATGCAACAGATTTATAAGAAAGATGTAGAAGAAAATGAAGTTAAATATTTGGTAATTTATCTATTAGAAATTAGGAGAATTATCAACTTAAAAATTCGAAAGCAAGATAAATGAATTCAAAGTGAGACTTTTATTTTGAAGGTGCCAGACTCACTGGGGGTCCAGGTCTTCAGCTCCTGGCTCCGCCTTCAGGAGAGACGAAGAAGAAGAAGAACCTCTCAGAGGAACAACCTGACAGAGAGGACCTGATGTTTTTCCAGCTCCTCCTCAGAGAGTCATTAGAGTCGACGACGTCACGACAAGACAAAACGGAAACGACTTCCTGACACTTTGTCACCTTTTATTACAAAAAAAACACACATTTGTGCCAGAATGTTAAGAACACCGAGCGCCGTCCCTCATCTTTTATCTTAAATTTTTAAAAATGTACAAAAGTGCTTATATGGTGCAAATAATGACACGTTTATAAAAGGAGAATAAAAGTTTTTTTTTTCTAAAAATGCAGTAACAGTTACAGAAGAAGCCAAAGCGTTAATAAATATATCCAGAGATTATTGATCTGCTGCTTCTCCGGGGGAAATGGCACTTTTCGTGGGTTTAAGGCGACCCGCGGGTCCAGAACCTCCTCCCGAGGCCTTCAGTAGCTGTTCTCGTGGCCGGCCAGGATGTAGAGGTTGCTCAGGGCCGTGGGGTTGTCCGTGGGCCTGCTTTCCAGGACCACCACCCTGCAGGAAACGCAAGAAAATTCATTCATTTTCAATCTTTTATTAAATACTTTTGTACTCGAGTGAATTTAAACTTACGTTTGGTCGTTATTTTTAAAAAAATAGTAAGAATTTAAGCACAAAATTGTTCTTAATGTCATTTTAATCCTGAGTTCTAAACCAGTTCCGAGTCCAGGTGAGCCGTAGAGCCTCGAGACGGTTAGACTGGTGGATGGTCTCGTGGACCTGCAGAGTTAAACGGCAGCTAATGGACGTGGACGCTGGATCTTCTCGTGTCAGTGACGCTTCAGATGAAATTACAGATGCGCTGAGAGACACTCAAACCAGGCTGGCAGGACCACGGCGCCGGTGAATAAAACATGGCGGCGACAAGAAGAAAAAAGACAATCCTCGGATCTGTGCCCCCCCCCTCTTCCTCCTCCTCCTCCTCCTCATCCCTCACTTTGATGTTGAACATATTGATCTTTGAAACGACTGAAGAGCAACATTTGAATTAATTTAAACTTCATAATGAAGTCAATGATGTTCAAGGGATTCAACAAGATTTTTGTGCTAGAAAACAATCACATTTTTGCTTTAATTCATTTTAATTTTTCGATAAACAAGTATTTTCAAAATAAAACTCATCCTAAAATTTGATATACTTCAATGCTATTGCATTTTATAATCAGCTTGTAAGTAAGTAAGTAAGTATATTTATTTGTATAGCGCTTTTCCAGACCAGGGTCACAAAGCGCTTAAACAATCAAAACAATATTCAAAAAAGTATATACTTTAAAGATCAAGATAAAACTGATAACAACAGGAGTTCGAGAAAATCAATGAAAAGCCTGAACAAATGGAAACGTCTTAAGATGTTTCTTAAAGGAGTCAGTAGATCATCAAGCGCAAAGAGCTTTAATAACAAAAATTAACCCTTAAAAAAAATTTAAATTGTATATACAAAAGCATATTTTAATCAAACAAGTAGTTTTTTTGCGACTGAATATGTTGAAATGTGCATTTTTTAATCATATATTTTAGTTTTGACCTTAATAACCGACTCAAAACTACAGGTTTTCCCTTCGCGAGCGTCTTTATGAGACTTGAATCTCGTTTTTGTCTCGTATTCATCTGATATTTTTTAATAAAAATGAAAAAACTAAAGATTTATAATGAGATAAGACATGAAATTCTTAAACGTTAACGATATGTACTTGAGCTCGTTACTCACAGAAGACGATATAATGGACAAAAGAACGTCTTAAAGGAGCTCAAGATAAAAATGAATTAATTAAAAAAAACCCTCTGACAAACCTGTCGGATCCGAGGAGACGGAAAACTCTGCTGGGATCACAGATCTCTTGGGTGACCTGAGGACGTAAACAAGTGAGTCATGAACGTCGCAATATTCGTGTCAATACGTTCAAAACCGTTTTATTGTCGGACGCGTCGAGAGACACCTGTGGCAGGTGTGAGTCCCGGGACTGGATCCCGACGTCTCGGGTCGGTTCAGGTGTGACGGTTATGAGCGTCTCTTGGCTCGTTGTCGCTTATGATCATGAATTCTTCATGCTGACATTTATCAGGCGTGTGTCCGGTTTCATAATAACCCCGAGGCTTCACCTCCCCGCGACCTCTTGAACTTTCGTCGTGCCGCGCCACACAAAGACGCAGCCGAGGCGGAACCGGGATCAGATTCATTACCAAGGCGTTGAAGACCTCGGCTCCGGTCGGACGATCGTCACGTGATCGTGTCGTCGACAGGGACGGACCAGAACTTGACCAAAGATTCCGACGTTGAAAAGAAGTTGGAAAATAACGGAAAAAATGGAATTCATTTGGTCAAGAATTACCATCAGGATCCACAAATAACTTGAAGATTCGCGTCGTCTTTGCCCGTGGTTACTATGCATGTTTAAGTAACACGTTACAGAACTACTGCCACCTGCTGGAGACTATTTTCTAACGCTTATTCCCAGGGTTCGGGGTCTTTCCCAGCTACTTGGGGGCGAGAGGCAGGGACACCCTGGACAGGCGGCTAATGTTAAACTACAGACAATTTGTGGGCAATAAATCAAACTCTTGTTTTTGGACCGCGGGAGGAAAACCGGAGTAAAATAAAATGTTTTTCACCGGAAAAAAATTAACTAAAAATTAAATAAACGCGACAAAAATACTGTGAGAAAAAAAAGTGGGAAATAATTTTACTTTATATATTAAATAACAAGTATAATAACTTAATTTCCAAATATAAATTACTTTTTCTTTTTTTTTTAAAGATATATATATTGAGGGACGATACACAGAAACGGTTTATAAGTCAAATGAAAGAAAACCTTTTTGAATATTGGATTTTTAGGGAAACAAGAAAAAGAGAAAATGGACGTCGAACCTCGTTAGACTTGAAGCTCTTCCCCTGCATGCCGTGCTTCCAGAAGGCCAGGACGCTGTCCTGAAGACACACTTGGAGAACAAACCAGTGGTTCAAAGACACGTTCCATCAAACATCTCCGCAGCTTCTCGACTCACCGACGGAACCGATGCAGAAGTCGAAGCTCAGCTCCGACGCCAGCTTCTTATTGGACTTGAGTCGACCTTGGAGGTTCACGATCTTCAGGTTTTCTGAGGAACAAACGCCGTGTCTTTAAACTGGTCATGAAACTTAGCCCGCCGGGTCCACTCACGGTCCAGACACACCAGCACCGTGTCTCGCTCCAGCTGCGTCACATGGATGGCGTCCACCTGCTGGTTGGCTGAGGACGAGAGAGAAGACGGTTGATTAGACGACTTTCTCGAAACGCGTCTGCGGATCTTGGGGCTCACTCGTGCCGATCTCCGTGAACCAGGACGAGCAGGAGTTGAGGTTGATGGTCTCGAAGCGGACCACCTGGCTGGGGTCGGCGCCCCGGCTGATGGCCACGCACACCAGCGGGTACTCCTGCTCCGGGACCACCAGCATCTCGAACACCTTCAGTGGACTCGGCAGAGGGAAGTCGAAGTGCTGCGGAGACCATTAGAGGGAATATGAACTTAAACATCAGGGTTTATACGATGATATGGTCAAGATTAAGGCTCCACGATATATCGAAAAAATATCGATATCGTGATATTGTCTCGTGTGATATGGATATTGAAAATATGTGATAATTTATATTTTTTATTGTATAAATCACGCATTTATTAAATTCGCACTTCGACCAATCAGTGCCAAGTTGTCAATTTGTACTTCTATGTCTCCTTGTTGTTTACGTCTCCGTCTGTCTGTGAACTGTGCGGCGCAGCTTGTTAGGCTCGGTTGCTATGGCGACGTGTCTTAGCTCAGTATATCCAGTGAAGTAATACTAACTTCTGATCTAGTCAAACACTAATGATCCAGTGAAGTAATACTAACTTATGATCTAGTCAAACACTAGTGATCCAGTGAAGTAATACTAACTTATGATCTAGTCAAACACTAGTGATCCAGTGAAGTAATACTAACTTATGATCTAGTCAAACACTAGTGATCCAGTGAAGTAATACTAACTTATGATCTAGTCAAACACTAGTGATCCAGTGAAGTAATACTAACTTATGATCTAGTCAAACACTAGTGATCCAGTGAAGTAATACTAACTTATGATCTAGTCAAACACTAGTGATCCAGTGAAGTAATACTAACTTATGATCTAGTCAAACACTAGTGATCCAGTGAAGTAATACTAACTTATGATCTAGTCAAACACTAGTGATCCAGTGAAGTAATACTAACTTATGATCTAGTCAAACACTAGTGATCCAGTGAAGTAATACTAACTTATGATCTAGTCAAACACTAGTGATCCAGTGAAGTAATACTAACTTATGATCTAGTCAAACACTAGTAATCCAGTGAAGTAATACTAACTTATGATCTAGTCAAACACTAGTGATCCAGTGAAGTAATACTAACTTATGATCTAGTCAAACACTAGTGATCCAGTGAAGTAATACTAACTTATGATCTAGTCAAACACTAGTGATCCAGTGAAGTAATACTAACTTATGATCTAGTCAAACACTAGTGATCCAGTGAAGTAATACTAACTGTCAACACTAGTGATCCAATAAAGTAAAAAAAAATTTGATCTAGTCAAACACTAGTGATCCAGTGAAGTAATACTAACTTCTGATCTAGTCAAACACTAGTGATCCAGTGAAGTAATACTAACTTCTGATCTAGTCAAACACTAGTGATCCAGTGAAGTAATACTAACTTATGATCTAGTCAAACACTAGTGATCCAGTGAAGTAATACTAACTTATGATCTAGTCAAACACTAGTGATCCAGTGAAGTAATACTAACTTAAGTAATACTAACTTTGATCTAGTCAAACACTAGTGATCCAGTGAAGTAATACTAACTTATGATCTAGTCAAACACTAGTGATCCAGTGAAGTAATACTAACTTATGATCTAGTCAAACACTAGTGATCCAGTGAAGTAATACTAACTTATGATCTAGTCAAACACTAGTGATCCAGTAAGTTTTCAACCTCCTTTGTTAAAGCAACATATTGTAAGAACTTTTCATCTCGTCTCAGTTGTTTTCTTAGAAGATCGTGAACTTCCAAACAAACCTGTCCGTCTTCACCGTATGCTAACGAGCTAAGTTGTTAGCATCATTTATAAAGTGTTAAGTGTGTGTGTACAAGGAGGTGGATTTATTATTGATTTGGTGATATTGCGACGCGCCGGCGGCTCCTCTCTGATGTCGCTCAGTTTGGCGGGAAAACCGATACAAGTCCCGCGAGACTGAGCGTTAGAAGAGATATTTTTCTACGATCGTGTCGACACCGAAGTGAGGAAATAAACAAAAAGGGAAATATCATCTTTTTCCTTCTTTAAACACCCGGACCTTCACTACAGTACTCGCGGCTACATTATTAGGTGAAAGAAAAAAAATATTGCATTAATATCAATATCGCACTTTAATACACTAATATCAAATATCGCACTTATTTGCAATATCGTGCAGCTCTAGAAAAGATTGAACAAACCTGTTCAAATTCACATAAATCTTGACAAAAATGGTTCAAAGTCACAGTGAAACCACAAAAATATCCTTAAAAATATTCAACAACAAAATATAACTGGAATCATTCCAAAGGTGTTTAAAAAAAACTGCTAGAAATGTTTTAATATCATTTGAGATCAAATGAACACGAAAATGAACCAAGTTTTTTTTTTTTTTAAATGCAAAATTAATAACAGAGTTTTGATCAAACATTTGTCTGACTTTTTGGTCGAATGAGAAAAAAAATTCTCACGATTTTACGTTAGATTCTAATTTCTTTTGAATATTTGACAACATTTATTTCGTTATTCATCATGTCTTTTTGTAACTTTTTTAAATCTAACATGTTTTAGTTGTTGCTGTTGAAGCATCCGCAGGAACCCTGACAAGAATTGACCTCTGACCCCCGGTCAGTGGCGTGACCCCCCCCCGTGACGACTGACCTTGATCAGCATGAACCTCTGCATGGGCTCGTACCACTGCAGGAGGACGATGCCGGACTGCAGAGCTCCGCACAGGTACTTGTGGCCCGTGTAGGGGTTCCTCACTGCAAGAGGGTCACACTTTAGTATCTGACATGTCGACGGGTGATTGATTGACAGGTGGGTAGCGGGCGCTCACCGATGCAGCACTTGTGGCAGCCCTTCGTGTCGGGGATCTTGGTCGTCAAGGCGAACCTCCTGAGGAGACAAAACAGTTGTGGTGACGTCGACTGAGGAGCAGCCAAGAGGTTTCTCCTCTTTTCTGCTCCAGACACTCGTTCGTCACGCCTGACGAGCTCTGGACTCCAAGAACTCGGAATAACATGGACTGTTGAAGTAACACAAGCTTCTTCTTCTTCTTCTTCTTCTTCTGCAGGACAATGTTCTTCTCACCTCGGGAGGATCTTGTCCGGGAAGCGGTGAGTCTGGAACTGAGCGGCGAGTCCAGGTTTCTTCAGCTGCTCGAACAGACCGATCAGGTTGTGGGAGTAAAGTTGGAAGGTTTTCCCTGAAGAACGACGACAAACATCTCAGAAGAAACAAAACATTGATTTATTTTCTCACCAGAAAAACAATATTTAATCACAGAAACGGAACATAATGAGTCTGTACTTAAAATATCTGGAGAAAAACTCTGGAAGAAGAAATAATTAAACTTATATTTTCATTTATAAATCACGGAGGAAGTTGAAATGTAAACGTTTGTGTTTATTCATTTGTTTATTTAGTCGAGTCTATTGTAGTAAAAACATGTTTTAAGTAAATAATACTAGTTATATTTGACTACAGGAAGGAGTCATGGTTTTATGGAAACCTGTTAAGAATTAGAAACATAAAAAAACAATAGATTAAACAAATTATTTATTTAAATTATATAAGATTTAACATGTTTCTGTATTTCATCATTTATTTTTTTTTTTTTAACAAATTCCCCAAAGGGGCCCCCCCGCTGAGGGTCATAAAGACCTACCACCTTACTTCATCACGTTGAGGACTTGAAACAATAGAACCTAACTTTTGATTAATTGAATTAATTGAATATATCAATGAATCTGTTTGTCATGTAAACCAACCAAACACTAAGATTGGTTTATAACAAAGAACCTAAAAATATTTTTAATTTATGTTTACAGTCACACTCTTTTTACTCAACAAATAAATAACATTTTTATTGACAAACAAAAGAAAATATTTTTCCTCAAACATCTAAAAAACAAAAAAATATTTATTATTCAATAATAATAACGAGTAATTGAACATTAACTAATATTTTAAATCATGAAAGAAAAAACAACAATCGGAAATGATAAAGATAATTTATTCACTCGTTCATTTTCTCCCTTTTATTCTTCTAACGATTCATTTAAAAAAATAAAAGGTTTAGTTAAATAAATGTTTGTCTCAACTTTCATTCAATTGTTTAGAACATAGTGAAAGCAAGAAACATTTACTATAAATAAAAAAATAGAACTAATTATAAATATATCCAACTTGTGTCGTCTCTGGGTCATGGTGACCCGAAGGCCCGAAAACAAATGTGTTTGTGGTACACCTGTGTTGCATTGTCTCCGGGTCAAAGGTCAACAACCTCCCTGTCTTCCATGAATACATATGCAGTGGTGAAGGTCGATAGAACACAAAGGATACCACAAACACATTTGCTTTCGGGGCTTCGGGTCAACTTGACCCAGAGATAACGCAAGGGTTTATTATACAAACAAATCTATGTGGAAATGTTTTGTTCACGAAAACTAAGTAAATACTTGAATCCATTTTGTTTTAATTAGTAAATAACAAGAGTTTTTGTGTAACTTTTGGTTTGATGTTTGCATCAATAATGACACCAGAGGTCAGGGTCACATCCGTGTTGAAGAAAGAAAGGTCAACACGGAGAGAGTCAGACGTGAGCGCACACGTGTGTCGTGAAGCGTGATTACCTTCTGAAGAAGCCAGTTAGTAGAATATCAATCAAGCCAGGCGAGAGGAGGATGGACAGTGTCCAAGGGAAGAGGAGAACAGAGGTTAAAGTAATCTGCTGAAGGCAAAACCGAAAGTAGACCTCACGCTTTGTAACTCCATCCTACAACGGCTCGCCCCGGGACCGGGTTTTTTGTCAATTAGTGGAGCCGAGGAGGACAGTTGGGTTTCAAGTGAAGGTTCATCGGATCTTTCTGGGCCTGAAACGTGTCACTCGGACGCGTCTCTGGTCCAGAAAGATGCCGACGAACGGTTCTAGCTGCAGGTGTGGACAGAACGTGGAGGTGACCGAGGACGAGAAGCGGCACGTGACACGGCAGGGGGTCGGTGAGGGTCAGGGGTCGCCGTCGTGTACTCACCGGACAAGGACATGAGATTGTTGTTGATCACGTAGAGCCACGTGCACTTCCGTGGAAACAGCTGAGGACGAGCAAACGTGGATCTGGATCTTCGTTTTGAAAGGTCGTGTCTCGAGCGTTACCTGCTCCATCGTGGCTTCGTGAAGCTCGTTGAGGTTCAGTGTGTAGATGCCGTCCTCGGTGCCGAAGATCAGGTACTGATCTAGAGACCACATCATTACATTATAGTTACTCATTTTATTTTTATTAGTTCATTCATCAGTCAAATCAAATTCAATTGTTATCATAATAATTTTAAGGTTTATATTTCGATAAAGTGTGTCAAATTAAAATAAAACGTACAATTAACATGCAATGATTCACCAAGTTTGTTAAATTGTTGCAATTTATCTTTCTGCCTCTAGATGGCAGCAGTCATTATGTCCTCCACAGCTAAAGGAAGAATGATGACTGAGGATGAGAGGATACAGTGAGTCCAGCAGCTTTTAAAGCGGAGGTTTGGACATATTTTGGTTTGAAAACAAATGAAAGTAGTTAAAACATTTTTTAGAGTACATGTGGTCTGTAAATACTACAACACCAGAGTCAAGTACTGGACAATACTACACATATATACTTGTTACTACACTATCACAACACCAGAGTCAAGTACTGGACAATACTACACATATATACTTGTTTCTACACTATCACAACACCAAAGTCTAGTACTGGACAATACTACACATATATACTTGTTACTACACTATCACAACACCAGAGTCAAGTACTGGACAATACTACACATATATACTTGTTACTACACTATCACAACACCAGAGTCAAGTACTGGACAATACTACACATATATACTTGTTACTACACTATCACAACACCAAAGTCTAGTACTGGACAATACTACACATATATACTTGTTACTACACTATCACAACACCAGAGTCAAGTACTGGACAATACTACACATATATACTTGTTACTACACTATCACAACACCAGAGTCAAGTACTGGACAATACTACACATATATACTTGTTACTACACTATCACAACACCAGAGTCAAGTACTGGACAATACTACACATATATACTTGTTACTACACTATCACAACACCAAAGTCTAGTACTGGACAATACTACACATATATACTTGTTACAACACTATCACAACACCAAAGTCTAATACTGGACAATACTACACATATATACTTGTTACTACACTATCACAACACCAGAGTCAAGTACTGGACAATACTACACATATATACTTGTTACTACACTATCACAACACCAAAGTCTAATACTGGACAATACTACACATATATACTTGTTACTACACTATCACAACACCAGAGTCAAGTACTGGACAATACTACACATATATACTTGTTACTACACTATCACAACACCAGAGTCAAGTACTGGACAATACTACACATATATACTTGTTACTACACTATCACAACACCAGAGTCAAGTACTGGACAATACTACACATATATACTTGTTACAACACCATCACTATACATCGTACTGTTACTGTATGTTGGTTCCTGCCTCCACATCATCTCTATCAAGTACATCTTTCAAGTCACCTTTGGTGTCGGGGTGAATCCATGACGTGGCACAGTTGATCTTCAGTGGACAACCGTCAAAGACCTTCGAGAAACAAGCTCCCATCTGAAACCAGGAGGAAGGAAACAGATTAGCCACGAATCATTAGCTCAACACAACTAGCAGCAAAGATGTATCAACATGTAAACAACAAATAATTCAAACCACTTAATGCTTTGTTAAAGCCTCAATAGGTCAAGTACAAAATATAGTTTCTGGCTCCCCCCAGTGTTAGAACAGTGTAACCACAATGTTCTGAAATATGTTTTCGCAGTTGACCAGTGTACATTTTTTACAAGGCAGAAATGGGGAAGCACAAAGGATCGTGGGAGAATAAAGACTCACCAGCACTTTGGGTGTGGGGGGGAGGCCGTTGATCGCAGGCTTCTGTGTTTGGGAAAACCATCATGAGGTCAAAGGTCACGTGAGCAGAGAAGTGGGAGCATGACATCTTACAGGAAACTCCTTTTTCTCTTTGCGATGCTGTCGACTGGGCGGCGGCGTCGGACTCTCTCCGTTCAGGCTGCCGTCTGAGTCCTCGTCTGAGAAGAAAACACATGGATTATGTCGTCGACACGGAACCTGCGCTGAACCACGAATACATCACTTGAACTCTTTCCCTAGAAACGTACCTTTGCATTTAGATTTACAGAGAGCTTGTGAGAAGATTTGACAGACTTTAGAAGAGAACAAACGCAGACACGAGGAGGAATGGGTTCGGAAGGATTACCGGGATCCGAGGCGTGAGACAGGAGTCCGGGGCTGCTGACGCTGGCGGACAGGAAGTCCGGGGACGAGCGCTCCGTCTTGTTGCCCTGCTCGGGGGTGCTCTGCCGGCGGACCGCCTGGCTCGGCCCGTTCTCCGAGTTGGGGAACCTCCGCACCGTCAGACACCTCTCGTCGCTGAGGCCCACCTCGTCGCTGTTGTTCGGTCGAGGCTGAGGAACGAGACGCGTCAAGAACTTACGCTGAAATGATGTCAAAATGAAGACTCACTTTGGGGGGCAGAGGAGGAGGAACGCCCGGCTTCAGGGTGGATCTGAAATACATTTCATGTAGATTATAAACCTCAAATATGGACCAATGTCATCTTAAAGAAAATAGACAATTACAGCTCCATCTCCTCGAAGGCGTCGTCGAGGTGAGTGACATGACCCCTTCAGAAGACAAAGAAGACAATTAGAAGAAGAGTAAACGTCTCAAGAGAGCAGTTCAGACGCAACATGGATCGATGGTAAAAACACTGCGGGCGAAGAAGGGATCAGCAGAAGGAAGTTTTTGAAATGTGTCCATCATCCGTCTCAAGCACTTTTACACAAACCACTCCATTCTTATTGATCAAAAACAAATTAAAATAACCTGCAGATAATCTCATTATCAAGACTTTTAAAGAGAGTGAATATCTAGCTCAGATGCAAAACTACTTTCCTCTCGTTTCATGAATGATTTAAAGCGATGCTTTTAAAAAAAAAAAAAGAAAGCCTTAAGTTCTGAAGAAGGAGAACAAGCAGGGGTGAGAGGGTGAGGCGTGGCTACGTCAGCACACAGTGTCGCTGTTACCGTTGGAACAATTCGTCCTCAACGCTTTTGAGAAGACTCCTTCACGGATCAACACAAAGAGAGACCGGCGGGAGGCCAAAGTAAAAAGAAGAGAAAAAAAAGGGGGAGAAAAAGAGTCAAAGTGCTGGTGAAGAGGAGTCAACAGTTGGAAGTGTCACGACGTGATTTAGACTTTTTTTTATTCTTGTGGTTTCACCCGATCGCTGCATGAGCTCATATCAAAAGGTACAGAGCAGGTAAACAAGATGGGTTTCCATGACGACCACTTCCCAAGCTCACCTGGGTGTTAGGCCTCCTTCGGTGAAGGGACTCCACGGGGACGAGAAGTCATTATCTTTACTCACATCCTGAGGACAGAGACGTCAGACTGTGACACAGATTCATGGACTTGAACCGGAGGCGAACGTTACCATTTCTGAATGAGCTTCGGTTTCCTTGCGGAGCGGCGGCTCGAACTGGACCTTGTCGACTTTGAATGACAAGAAAAAAGAAAAAGGTTTGTGTTCATCTTGTCGGCACTAGAGGGCGTCAGCACCGAGTCTAACGAGCCTTGATCCATCCGACCGGTGACATGGTTCAGAGACTACGACTCGGATCATCTGATCCACACCAGAGAAGCAAAACTGCCACTCGACCTTCATCCCGAAGACAAACTCTCATAAAACCAGACATTGACCAGATCGGTGCACTTTAGAAGGCGTTAATAAAACACTTCACAGGAACCGAGTCACGCTGGTGATTTAAAAGCCCAGACCGGCTCAGGAACACTTCATGTAATCGGCTTCTTGTTAACAAAGAAAGTCTGTTTGATTACGACCAGGAAGTTCTCAGCACCGGATCACACTCGCGGATTTCATTAGAGAAGTGAGTTGCAAACATGGATGACACAACAAACCACCAAAGTTCAGTGTTTCTGTTCGACACGTTAGTCGCACCACGTTAGGAAAAACTGTGAAGATCAAACCACCGAGACGCCATTAGTGTCGTTTTGTTACGAGAGCCTCGAGCGAACCCGCCGTGACTGACCTGCGACCCTGCGCCTCTCAGAGAAGCGAGGACTCGGGCAGGCCTCGCCGGGGTCTGACCCATTGCTTGCTTCACGCAGGAGGGGGAGAGTCGGACGGAATGGTCAAAGTTAGAAAAGAAGCAGACAAGGACAGTTGCAGCACAAAAGAACAGGATGGATTGAAATGAATGAATAAAATGATAACGACAGCACAAGACGACTCCATGAATCCAGACGGATGGTCCAGCAGACCTTTATCAGTCCATTAATATCATTAGACTCTCACAGAGAAGAGTCAAACATTAATAAACTAAATAAACATTAAATATATAAAATGATAATACTAAAACAGATTCAAATCACTTTTGTCGACTTCTGTCATAAACGTATTTGTTAAAGCTTCAATAGGCAAGATTAAAATCATCGTTTTGGCTCCCCCTTGTGTTAGAACAGTGTAATTACAAAGTTGTAAAATCTCTTAAGTTGCCTCATGTTCACAAAAGAAAACTGTGTCGCACTTTGAAAAACTCAACTCACTATAAACTCATTTTCTGACCTCTTTCTCTTATCTACAGTGAATAAATCAACCATTATTTTTATTTAATCTTTTACAGCAAAGTTTGACTCACAGAGCTCGAGTCTGACTTTTGTCGCACAATTATTTATTTATCTTTTTTTGGGGGGTTAAAAAAAGATTAGTTTCTCCGTTTCCAGGTTGACAGAAAGTGTTATTACAACTAATACTATTCATTTTAATTCAGTTTCATTCATTTAAATAAATATAATTTCTATGACGATCATTCAGTGGTTGTGTGTTTTGTTTACGACTATGTTCCGTCTGCAGTTACACAAGCATTTGTTGTGCATGTCGTACATAGTTGGTTTTGTCTAAAACTCAAAGATTTTTATGTTTTTTTAAACAGAAAATCTGAAAATCAATGTATAAATGGCCTGATTTGATCCGACTTAAGTCGTTTCTTCACCAGGAAAATACTTCCATCTAACATTTTGCACAACTTCCGACGAGACAGTTTTAAAACCCTAACAAAAAAGCACAGCTACTTGTAAAGAGGAATTAACTACACTTTCTCCTACATGGATGCACAGGCTATTTTTAAACACATTACTGCTGCAGGATCTGCCAGCAGGGCCGATAGATTATCGCCGTGACCCCCGTCAGGCTCCGAGTCCACAGACCGGCGTGACGGAGCAGCCGTGGCAGGAGGAGGAGGAGGAGGAGGAGGAGGAGGAGGAGGAGGAGGAGGAGGAGGAGGTGCTCTTCACGAGGATGACTGCATTTATGGCTCACAGATGGGGTTTTGTTCACTTACAGTTGATCTCCGAGCGAGTCCTCTCGGCTCTGGCCTGCTTGTTGGACGAGCGTATGGTGTGTCGGACCGCAGAGAGAGACTGCAACACGTCAGAGAGGCGGCGGGTCAGTGAACAGTAAACACAACATTGTTTTAAATCTAGTTCAGCGCGAGAGTCACAGTGGTATCTCGTCATATCGCGGTTCTCCTTCCACGATCTCATGGATTTATTACTGTCAAACAGTTATAATATCAATATATTCTATGTACCACAGAACTGGGTGGGAGGCCCTAATAACCACACGCATCTTACTTATGGTGACAACTGAACTCCCATGATGCATTTCTACACAGTGCACTCCATTTAGTGACTTCCAATTGGTCGCTAGAATACTGTGTTTAAATTATACGTTTATGTCAAAAGTGATCACTGGCCGTGATTGGTTGGCTGGGCGGCAAAGCATAAAGGGAACCGTTAAGAGTCGTTAAACCGTTTCTGAGAGGGTTGTTGCTTTTCAAAATATAACACCCGCGATCTACGAGGAACCGCTGTATTGTAAAGCACAAATAGAGACAATAAAACAAAAAAAACCTCAATGTCGTCGTCGTCCGCCTCAGAGTAATGCTGATGGTTGTCCGGGTTATTCATCTTGTCCAGAAGATCCACGGCGAGTTGCTTCGTCAGGCCGATGGACGCGACAAAGACGTGCTGAAGCAGAGAGAACAGACCGTCGTGAGACGACATCAACAAAGACAAGCATTCGTGTTACTCAGATCTTTTTCTATCAAAAGGTAATGTGTGGAAAACATCTTGACAGGCCATTGAAATAGTGGTTAAATAACGACACATTCAAACACATACTATCAACATCAGTTGTAAGTCGTTCTCATGACTCTCTTCTCACCCCCAGCTGATCACAGCAGGGGGTCGTCCACACAAAGTCCAGTGAAGCTTTTCCTCAACAGTCACTCATTGGGATTCACTGGGACCCGCTTTTTTCCTCTTTTAGTTTTATTTAGATTCAGAAAATTTTATCACCAGCGTTGTAAACAAAACATGGGATTTGTTTTGTGTTGTCAGTACAGAATAAAAGAATGAAGTAAAGTGTCTTTAGATATTTTAGTGATTTTGACTTTTAAAAATTGTAATTGAAACTGAATTAAATGGCGCGACATGGACGTGAAAAAAAGTCAATTGATTACCGAGAGAAGCTTCTCTGCCGTCGGCCTCTTCTTGGGGTTCTTGGTGAGAGACACTTTGACAAAGTTGTGAAACGCTGCAGACCTGGAGCAACACAAGTGGGGGTGAGACCACGGCATCGTCAGCATGTGAGGTTGAAGGTTCGACGCCTGGACGGAAGCTCACCACTTGTTTTTGTCTTTTAGCTTCGGCGGCGCGAAGCTACTCTTGGACATCAAAAACAAAGCCCTGGAATAAGATAACGGTAAAGACATAAGACGGTTAAAGAGATAAAGAATAGGAATCTTTCCATTCGTCAAACGGTCTCAGGACTTGTTCTACCTCATGGGGTGCAGGTCGAACATGGGAGGCTGAAGCTCCGCCAGCTCTATGGACGTGATGCCGACGGCCCAGATGTCACACAGCTGGTTGTAGCCGCCGTTCTTCTCAACTGCTGCTACCTCGGGAGCCATCCTGCACACAGTGATATCACAGGCGACCTTGGTGGGAAGATAAACATGTGTGTGTGTGCATGTGTGTGTGTGTCTTGATCCAGGACGGAAAATGTTGGATCAGCTGCAGCGACTCACCAGTACGGTGTTCCGATGAAACTCTTTCTCTTTGCGATCGTGGCCGTTATTTTGGCCGCGACTCCGAAATCAGCTGAAACACATCGACGACCGTCGTTCACATCATGGTTTCAATCCTCGAAAAAACGGAGTTAAAAAAATCTGGAAAACGCCAGATGAGACCTCACCTAACTTCACGTCACCGTCGTCTGTCAGAAGTATGTTTGCTCCCTGCAGTACAGGAAGTAGGAAATTATATTTCATTTGATTACTTATATACAGTGGGGCAAAAAAGTATTTAGTCAGCCACCAATTGTGCAAGTTCTCCCACTTAAAATAATGACAGAGGTCTGTAATTGACATAATTTACAAATCAATTATTTAAAAATCCTACAATGTGGATTCCTGGATTTTTTTTCACATTCTGTCTCTCACAGTTGAAGTGAACCTATGATGAAAATTACAGACCTCTGTCATCATTTTAAGTGGGAGAACTTGCACAATCGGTGGCTGACTAAATACTTTTTTGCCCCACTGTACAACAAGAATAAATATGTTCAAACAACTAAAAAGCTGCTTTTAAAACACTCCGTGAAAACACGTGAAAAGAAAACATTTACCCTTTAAATTAAACATCAAATATATTCAGGTGAATTTGAAGCAACACAAATAAATACATCTGAATATTCAGAAATCTACTTTGACTGTAAAACAAAGATGTCAAACGCAAAAGAGCGAATGTGTGTCGACAAAATCTAGGTCATGGACCGAACAAATGTCTCGTCACACATTAAAAAAAGACTAAAGGGTCACAGACATTTTTATATTTTTCAAGCTAATTCTTCCATAACCGTTCTCATAATTCTGACATTGATGTGGTTCACAACAGACGCTTGGATTGAATTCTCTCAAAAAATGAAATATTCGATTAATTGTTGATATTTTTAATCTCTACTTTCTATAAAACAGGTGTTTGACTGTCAGCCTGCTGCTCAAACTGAATCAGTATCAACTCGACACCGTCGATAAAACACAAATAAAAAGAACATATGCGTCCTTCAGTGACAAGATTCTCTCAGATCAGTTCTGCAATAGTGTGCGACACGAAGTATCGCGACAGCTCCCCTCTACGACTCTATGGCTCTGCTAGCATCCTGCAGTGAGCGCCGAGGAAACAGGAAGCTGCTGAGCCAAGAGTTAAGATAATAGGTGCAGCCCTGACCTGAGATAACACACCAGCCTTTTTAGCAACAGCCGCTTCATCACGATGGCTTTTCTCTTCCTCTTATTGACGCCACAACAGTTACACAAGTGAATCAACCACATGTTCCGTACCTTGATGTCTCGATGCATCTTCGCCTTGCTGTGCAAGTATCCCAAACCCTGGAAGCAGAAGGAGGCGCTTTGAGTGACGGTTGTTGTCAACGTAGCATCAATTTAAAAAAAAACACATCTTGTAATCTGATCCATGTATAGTAAAATATCAAGAAGGTCAAAGGTCAAGAGCTCAAGACCTGCTAATAAAGAGACACAAGTGCAGCAGGAACAGAGAAATACATCGTTCAACTGAAGATGTCTTGTTGGATCTATGGACGTGTAAGAGGTTAACTGCCTCCAGGGGGCGCTCTACAGTGACACAGAGAGATTGAAGAGGACGCACAAAAAGACGAAAGTCACGAAAAGATGCCAGGAAAATGCACTAAAAGTCCCGACGACAACACCCGTTAATTAGGAAGAAGAAAACGATACAAAACGCACTGAGAAACTGGATAAATGGACGGAACTTGATTGATCCTTCGGGAAATCAGGATATGACACAGCTTTAAAGTCAAAGATCATCGGTCTGGCTGATGACGAAGGGAAAAGAGATGCTGTACGCAAGACTGGCATTAATAATTCGACGCTGAGAAATTGGAGACGGCAGCGTAAAGCCCTAACAATTCAAAAAGACACGTTTTTAGAGTCAACAAAAGAAGATGGAACTCGACAGCGACCATTAGGGCAGGTTATTCATCTAGTGGTGTTACTGCCGTGTTACAAGAACAGCTCTTTGTGTAACTACATCATGTTGCAACGAGAGCAGCTCATACGCAGCCTTTACGTGTACATTATCTTTCAACATCAGTGCAGATTATATTAAGGTTCATTCACTCCATGAAGTGTTTACCTGTATCGTCTCCCGGCACACGTATGCGATCTGAGGCTCTGACAAAGGTCCGGTCACTACGAGACAAAACAGTTAATAATGCAGTCGGAGACACTGGCGGGTCTTTACACGGGGAGCTCACCGTGATAAATGTCCTGCAGGGATCCTCCGCCACAGTACTCCATACATATCCAGAGTTTCTCCTGACTGACAGTAGAACAGGATCAGTCACGCCGCGTTTGAAAGTGCAGAGATTAGAGAGTAACTGTGAGGCGACGTGTGAACCATTTACACTCATGTGTCTCCAAACAGTCGCTACATATATACACACACACGCCACAGGTGTTTGAACAGGTAGAATATGGCATTTTATTTGTGTCTGTTGAGCATGCATTAGACATTTTGAGCACCTGAGAATATGTTTTGCACGTAAGTGACAGTTTGCAGGTCATTTTTACTCCAGCAAAAATGAAAGTGGTTCGAGCAAACAAAAATCTCTTTTACGTTCAATAAATCTCACTTTGTGCATTTTTTTGCGACTGCTGCTCGACCTCATCTCCCTGCGCGCGGCTTATCTTTTTACGATCTACTTCTACCCAGAGACCGGAGAAAGCTCGTTTTCGATTGGCTGGTTCGGTTTCATTCGGCAACAGGCAGAAGCAAACGTGCAAACTATTGTTTGATCTACATTTTTACTTTTTCTTGCCGGCTGAAGTGAGCGGTTTAATGTAAACAAACACTTTTCCCGGCACGTTGTTGCCGTATGAAACCAAACAGCCAATCAGACACAAGCTTTCTCCGGTCTCTGTGATTGGTCGGATCATTGGCATGAATGAAGTGCTGTGTAGAAGTCGAGCGATCGTAAAAATGAAAATCCGAGCGCAGGGAAAATGACATTTACATGCACGCAAAACATATTCTCAGGTGCTCAAAATTTCTAACTGCACGCTCAACAAAAAAGGCACAAATAAAACGCCATAGTAACAGCACATTTCAAAACTTCAACTGAGAAAAATCTCCAAACTTAGGAAAATGTTGTCGGAACATGATCTGGAGCTTGTAATCCATGCGTTTGTTTCTTCTTGTCTGGACTATTGTAACAGTTTATTTTCATGTCTTAACAAGAAGGATCGTCTCGCCTGCAGTTCATACAAAACTCTGCAGCGAGAATTCTGAGCCGCTCAAGTAGAAGAACTCACATTTCTCCGATCCTTAAAACTCTTTACTGGCTTCCAGTTTCTTTCAGGATCAACTTTAAAATTCTGGTTCTTACTTTCAGATCTATTCATGGTCAGACCTTCCATCAGTGATCTGATCCAGACTTACACCCCAGCTCGGGCTCTGAGGTCTGTGGATCAGAATCTACTGATGGTTCCTGAACATGGCTCAGGACCAGAGGAGAGAAATCCTTCCAGACTGTTGCTCCTAAGCTTTGGAACGATCTTCGTCTCTCTTTGCTCTTGATGGATCTACTGACTCCTTTAAGAAACACCTTAAGACGTTTCTATTTGTTCAGGCTTTTCATTGATTTTCTGGAACTCCTGTGTTGTTCTCAGTATTATCTTGATCTTTAAAGTATGTACTTTTTTGAGTATTGTTTTGATTGTTAAAGCGCTTTGTGACTCTGGTCTGGAAAAGCGCTATATAAATAAATATTACTTACTTACTTAAATAAACATTTGAGGCCTTTTCAGTTGACTCTCAAACTCTGTTGCTACTTTTCATGTAGTTGTCGTACGGATACGATTTTGAGAGCAAACGTTAAACCAAATCGCGGGTAAATGTGTGACGATCTGGCTCGGCGTGGCGAGACCAGCCTGCTGTGACGAGGGAAGCGTCTGACTCCACAGAGAGCCTCATAAACCAGATCAGAGACTCCAGTTAAACCTGCTGGGAGGAGGAGTGCTGGAGTCTACAGGTGGTGGTGGGCGGACTGGCTCGGCTTCCTCTCACAAACCACAAAAAAAACAACAAAAAAACTCTCACTCAGACCCTGGCACCGGAGCCTGGTGAGTCACGTTAACACTCAGGTGTGAGTCGGTCATTGAACTCAACATTCGTCGATGTGGAATCCTCGTGGCGGGAGCAGAAGGAATATTGTGGAAGGGATTCTTACCAGAGGTAGCTCCCAAAGTAGGCCACGATATTGTGGTGCATGCATTCCTTCACCATGAAGATTTCCTGCTGAATTATGGAAAAGTCGTCCCCTGGAAATAGAAATCACAGCGACAGGAGGAGGGAAAGATTTTAGTTTATTTGAACGACGCATTACATTTTATTGAAAGGTCACTGCTTTGTTTGTTCCTGTTAAAGCTGGTTTTATTTGCTGGACAACGTGAGAACGTTTCTAAATAGGACGAAGAGAGTTTATTTTTTTCCCCTAAAACAAAGTCCAACTTTGTGCATGACACACATTTACAGCCTCACTCAGTGATGATGAACTGAAAATGCCTCATATAAATGAGACGGAAAATGAAAACTAGATTAGAAAACACTTCATCTAAGTCAAAATCAACTACGGTCCAGGGAAAGATGGAACTAAATGATGGGAAAACCTAGAAAATACTTATTGATCGATGACAAAATAGACATAAAGATCAAAGTAATGACATCATAAAAGGTGATTTTCCAATGAAGATGAAAATGATTACCTCATTTTATGGTTTTGTTTTTAATGCAATAGCCTGTAGCAATGTAATCAACATATTTTATTTGTACATCATAGTTCTTTTATGGTTTATGTTGCTATAAAAAAGAAACAAGTTCAATTTTTTTAACAATTAACCAGTAAATATTCGAAGCATTTGTTCATTTTAGTGTTGCAATCAAACGTTTGGCCACTAGATGGCAGCAGTCATTACGTCCTCCGCAGCTAAAGGAACAATGAAGTCTTGTGAGATCCCCGCAATGACTGAGGACGAGAGGATACGGCAGCTTTTTAAAAGCCGACGTTTGGACACATTTTGTCTTTAGGTTATATTCCTTTAACCAAAAAAGGAAGTCGAACAAATTAACTAAAATTCGATGTCACCTAGAATCTTTCCGAAAATGATGCTGGTGCATCTTAATAAATCGTGACAAGGTAAATATCCTTATAAGTGTATCTCAACAGGCCTATTATTTACAATTAATAAAGAGAACAATGGACTAAACACCATATAATACTAATTGTATTTTATTTTAATTCATTTTAAAAGGGACAGAAGACACTAGGATAAACCAAAACAAACTCCCGTAACCATTTCTTCTCCCAGGTCTGCTCTCACTCTTACATTCCTAATAGGGAAAACGATTCGGCAAAAGGCAAAGTGAGTGAAACTCTCCAGCACATCCGATCAGTAGGAAGTAGGAGGACAGAAATATGAACGTCCAGCTGCTTCCAATTGTGCAGACGTTCTCCTGGAGAACATGTACGCAGTCAGGACTCGCTGGTGACGTCTTCCTTCTCATGCCTCCTGATAAAGTTCATGGCAGATAATCTGTCAGCAGTCGTCCAAACAAGACCGTTCGTGCTCGTGTAGTTGCAAATGTTCGCTAACATGTAGATGACATGACAAGTGTTCTTCGTTACGCAGCCATTTCCTTTCAAAAACAATGAACTTCAGTCACGGCCGTATCCTGTTCTCGAGTCTAATCTGCCAGAGAAGAAAGTCACACGTCGACCTACGATTTGTCACATTTTGACGAAGTGAAGCCGAAACATTTTTGCCACATCCTCTCGGAACTTCTCGCTGGTTTCTGGTTTCGGGTGCAAAGGTTGTGTTTTTTTTTTTTTAATAACGACGACACCACCACCGTCAAAACCCGTTCGACACAGAACCTTAACAGCGTCTGATCGGATTAAGGTGTCGCTGGAGTCACGGAGCCAGAGGGGCTCGAGTCGGCCCGGCCAGGTCCAACCTGTTTGAGATCAGGGTTCGCCCAGACGTGTTTACCGTCGGAGGATAAGACGAGCCACTCGTACGTTACGACTTGTTCGTGCGCAAATGTAACCAGTGACGCGGCAGATCTTGTTATCAATTTAACATCAAAACAGTGACTCCCGTCCTCAGTTTGATGCAGTAAAAAGAAAGAAAAACAAAGGGAACTCTTCCTTCACTCGGTGGTAATCAGCTCCGTCTGTTGACTGAAGCTCCGCATGTAATCCCACTAATCTGGATTGAAACTCTGTCAGTAGGTCAACATAGAGCCGTGGAGTCAAAAGGGCGAACGAGGGTTTTTAAATAAACAATGTCTCTAAAAATCAATCCTCCTTAAATTCACCCCAGCGAGCCTCTAAGATAAAGTTTATAAACAAGAACATACCTGCTTCCAACTTGATCACTTTCACTGCGGCGCGTTCTCCAGTTTTGATGTTTCGAGCCTGAAAGAAAGGAAATAAAGAGTGTAAGTAAGTTTATTTTTGGATTTTCAAATGCTACATTAACATGGATGGATTACAAACACTCAGTTTCCTGATGAAGAATATTGTTATTGTAGCATCGTTGAAGACCAGAAAAAACTATTAGATCTTTTGCATTTGAGCTTGAATTATTTTTTACTAAATGGAAAAGAATCCTATAATTGAAATTCAGAATGCAAATTTTTTTTAATTAATATTTAATACCATAAAGTAAAAAAAAAAAAAGGAATAAAAGCATCATCCCAACAATTCTGATTACACCAGTTAGTTCATGACAAACAAAAGGACGTTAAAACTTTTAATCTTATTAAATGATTAAGTTGTATTCGTGGAGAAACGATAGTTTATTATTTAGCTTTACCATTTCAGACTCTTGCACATTTATTTTGCAATTTTTACTCGTGTCTGGGATCATAAAAACATTTTTGGACTCGGTTTATTTAAAATTAAAATGTGTTTTAATTTCCTTTGAAGGCGACTTGATCAAATAAATAAATAAACTCTTGAAAAGACATAATAATAGATAACAATGGCGTCTGTGGTGAAGTGAGATGCATATCCAGGTCAAGAAGAGACGCTCCGTAATCTGTGGGATGTGATGAGAAACAAAAGCTAAATCAACCGTTAACCCATAAAACCCTGGAGCACGGCAGCAGCCTTTAAGCAAGATAAGATAGTGTGTGTGTGTGTGTGTTGTATCTTATACGTGGATTAATCCGTCCTGGGAAAGTCAGACTTGTAGATACAGTACGACTGCGACAAGACCCCGTTATCAGAAGAATCATCTCCTTCTAAAAACAATTGTATTATTGTCAGTTTAAATTTCATTAATAGAAAAAAACAAGCTTTTCTAATGGTTTCCTTAAACTACACATTTTCATCTGCCTTTTCTGAGCAGGCGAGCGTCGGCTACACGTTGATGTCGACGTCTATAAATACTCCTCGCACGCTTCTCTTGCCGTCTACATGTCAATGAGTTTCACCAGCTCCACGATAAATATGATACTTGGGTCACGATGTGATAACAATATCACAATGCAGTACTGTGACAAAGTATTACAGTTATGATGAAAAAATATCATGTTTAAAATAAAAACTATCTGAATGAAAACAACCTTCCATTTAAACAAGAAGGATCGTCTCGCCTGCAGTTCATACAAAACTCTGCAGCCAGAATTCTGAGCCGCTCTAGTAGAAGAACTCACATTTCTCCTTCAAACTCTTCACTGGCTTCCAGTTTCTTTCAGGATCATTTTAAAATTCTGGTTCTTACTTTCAGATCTATTCATGGTCAGACCTTCCATCAGTGATCTGATCCAGACTTACACCCCAGCTTGGTCTCTGAGGTCTGTGGATCAGAATCTACTGATGGTTCCTGAACTTCAGGACCAGAGGAGAGAAATCCTTCCAGACTGTTGCTCCTAAGCTTTGGAACCATCTCTGTGTTTGATGATCTACTGACTCCTTCAAGAAACATCTGTGTTTGATGATCTACTGACTCCTTCAAGAAACATCTGTGTTTGATGATCTACTGACTCCTTCAAGAAACATCTGTGTTTGATGATCTACTGACTCCTTCAAGAAACATCTCAAGACACTTTTATTTTAGCTTTTCCTTGATTCTCTGGGACTCGTGTTTATCTTATGTGTCTTGATCTTTTAAAGTATATATTTTATTGTGTATTGTTTTTGTTTGTTAAAGCGCTTTGTGACCCTGGTCTAGAAAGATCTTTACAAATAACCTTTACTTTACATTTTAATTATTTTCTTGACACCAGCGACTGTAGTGGAGAAGCAACATGTTTTACTTCTGGCTCGGATAAAACATGAATTCCTGCCGAATGTTAGACTCAAAATCCATTGACGCCCATGTTGACGTTGTGACCTGCAGAGATTATGGACGTCAACAGTTGAAGAAGCGAGTCAAGTCAAACTCCTGTTGACCTAAAGGATCTTCATGGGAGTGTTTGGTTAAAAAGAGGACAAACACAAACGTAACAAAGATTATGGAGCGTCAACGAAAGGCACTACTGATAAGTAAATCTACATGTTATTTTACTTATTACTACGACATTTGAAGACAGTCTGTCTCTTCGAGAGACGCCGTCATCACCTTCAAACAGAGATTCGACTATAAAAACACGTGAGCCAATCGGCAGACGGGATACTCAACGGTGAGTTCTGGTGTCACCGAGTTCACTCAAAGAAAACAGTAATAAAATGAATGAATAATATAAAAAAAAAGTGATCTGAACGTCTATAAATAAACCTGCCCGTCGTGATCCACGTCTTGAATGAACGTCTGACAAAAGAAGCCTTTACTCCACGCGAGGTGTTTCCCCGGCACCGAGCACACCCACAATGCTACACACATGTTTAGACAGGGGCCCGATCTTATTTCAGCCTCATGCGGCCCTGTGAGCGCCGGGCGAATACCAGGCGCAGCATTCCACCGGTGGCCGTCTGTGTGTGTGAGCGGGGGGGGTTTGTGCGATCACACTCTGGATGAGAGGCAACAGATTATCCAGAGAGTTACTAAACACTCTCTGGTAAATGTGTGTCGTGCATAATTATTCTATGTATTGTCCACTTTGAGATTTTTTTTTTTTTTATCCGTTTTATCACAATATATGTGATTTTTCCAACAGAAATACATATATTTAATGTATTTAACATATTCTTGGTCGTCGTCCAGTTTTTATACTAGAGACAAAACTGACATTAGACGTGAAAATATGTACAGTTGGTTCAGATACAAACAATAACTGCTTAGGTTTATAGTACATGTGATTAAATGGAAAAGAAAGAACCAAAAGTGAAGAAAAGACGATGGATCCGATGATATTGAGGCAGATGTTAATGGTGATTATTAAACGATAACTTTTAGTTTAGACATTAATTTCAAGAGTTTATCACTTCAAACTTTAATATGCCTGAAGAATTGAAATGAAAAGAGTGATCAAGATAAGATGGTTGAATTATATTTAAAAACAGATGTGGTTCTATGAATAATATAATAATAATAATATGAAATTTACCCCATTTTAAATGCCAACTAAACCCAAAGTTGTTTATTCATCGTAGTTATTTTACTCATTTTAGTCACTCCACAACTTTTTTTAGAGGTCAACGTGAACTATAAATTATTTAAAGAATCCAGTTTTGTTTTTGAATCACTGGCAACGAACACGATTCTGATTGAGATCAAAAACACGTCACGCAGATGTAACTTCCAACAGCCAGAGTGTCTGTCCGTGTCGACAACGATCTGCTGCCAAAAATGAACACAAACTGTACGAGACAATCGGCCTCATCGGACCCGGACCACATTCCTCCATCGCTCCGTGATCCACTTCTGATATTCCCAGCAACGCCGGGCCCCGTGACCGGGTCCGTGACCGGGTCCGTGACCGGGTCCGTGGATCCGCAGCCCACACACTAGAAACTGTGCTTCACTGTGTGTTCCGTGTGAACGTAGAACAATCGTCGATACATGTGGACGAGACTCTCAAAGAAAGAGTTTAAAAACATACTGTGTGTCAGAAAAAACACCAGATGAGAAGTGATTACGTTAGAACGTGGTTAATCTACTGCGGGACGGAAAAGATGACGGAAGTCGATATATATCCTCATTCTTCGTTCATATTATAGACTTTCATTATCAGACATGAATATAAGTATATTGTTAACTAAGTAAATACTCCATGTTTAATAGATGACTAGATGACAAGACAATATAGAATATATTCTAAAGATAAATGCATGTTTTTTTGGTGATGAACTTTACTTTATTTTGACTCATAATACCATTTATATCACAGGATTATTACTACAGTTTTTTTAGTAAATGTTTTGTATCTCTGCCGTGTGGTTGTGATTCAGCGTTAACTAAAGTTAAAGAGATTGTTAACTCAAAGTTAATTTTCAATTTACCCTCATGTGGACTAAGTGTTGGGATTATTTTCAGAGTATTCTGTTCCTTTTGGGAGTTACAGAAATACATGTCAATATAACAGTCGCGACTGGGACTCAATTTATCTTCCAAAGATACCAAAAAACAAGCGTAAAACATTGACTTGTTTCAGAAAACAAATCATCTCATGTCGAGGCCTCAACCAAGAGGGAGGTCACACATGAGCAGAATGAAGCTATTTGGAGGTTTTAAACTGTCTTTTTGGACGAAATAAACCGAGTCATACGGACATACGTTCGTGCCTATAACTCCAAAAAAGGAACGGATTACTCTGGAAATAATCCCAACGTTAGTCGACACGAGGGTGAGAAGAACACGAGTGATCTTTAAACTCGTGCCTGACACATGAATACATGTATTAAACGTTGACCATCTGTTGACACGCTCCAGGATCCGTCGCTCACCTTGTAGACGTCTCCATACGTGCCACTGCCCACCCTCTGGATGAGCTCGAAGTCGTGCTGAGGGTTCCTCCGGAGGATCTCACCGCTGGGTCGAGGGTAGATGTCCATGTTGTTGTCCACACGAGCTCCTCTCTCATCGAGGTGCCTTCAAAAGTCTGGCTCTCTGGTGTTTACTCAAGGCAGTTTCCTGGATCTAAGGTGATGAATGTCCCTCAAGCGGCCCTCTCTGGTCCCACATGCCCTGCGTTATGGTCAAATGGAGAAGATACAAGTCAGAATATATGTTAAAACGTATTGAAATAAACATTTGTACAGTTGGTTTAACATTTAAACATCGAGGTATCTGTCGAGCAAAGTCAACCCTGCTTTTGAATGAATCTAAAGGTAGCTAAAACCTTAGGAAAGTGGATTCAAAACAGTTTTTCCATCAATTAATAAGACAAAAATAAAGGAGTCGCAAACATTTGGCGAGTGTAGCATCTCTGTGGCTAATGCTAACTAGCATGTGTCAACTTTAGCTGCTGCTGCCAAACTTCAACCGTTCGTACCTTCAACTGAACAACCGACGTGGAGCGAGACAGCTCGCATGGCGAACGAGTCCATGAAGCGAAGGGTTGTCGTCGAAGTCCGGCGGGTGAAGCCAAAGTGTCGCCTTTTGTTGTCGAGGAAAGTAAACTTCAGATGCGACTCTGATCCCTTCACCGGCGGCTCGGACGTTTCAGACGCGACGCGTCCATCAAAAACGGTGTTTTTAATTCTGTCAAGCCGTGGAAAGCGATGATCAATATAGATTATTGATATTGGAACGAGTCAAATAAAGCCTTTGGTTTTAAAGTTGAATGAATATGTTCCAGAGATCGTTGACAAGACCGAAGATAATCTTCGTCCAGAAGGATTTCAGTGATGCGTTCACGTGCGCCTCGTACAAATCAGATCCCAGAACTTTTTCTTTTTTTTCTTTTTTAGTTCTATTTTTTTATATATATATATTTAACAGTATATCAAGATTAAATTATTGTATTTTTGCAAACATTTACATTTTTCTTTAATTCTCGTTTATTCTACAATATTTTGTAAAAAAAAAAAACCACGTCATATAAAGTATCGTTAAAAGCCACTAAAACAAAGTCAGTCAAAGTCCGTTTTTTTTTAAAAATAGAACAAATAAAAGTAGAAAAGTAAAGTAGAAAACATTTGTTTCACAGTTAAAAAGCCAAAAATTGTAAGTAAATTAACATTAAACTATAAACTTTAAATGACATATTCAGGTCCATTCTGTTCTTCTAAACACTAAAATACTTTTTATATATTTAGACGTCCGTGTTGTGACGTATATACTCTTCTAAGATTAATGTTACTTCTTGAACTTTATAATTATGCTTTAGTTAACCTGTGTTTCAGTCTGTTATCAAGTTCATCCACTTTGTCAGTTTGACATCAAAGTATAAATAACTTAATAAAGGTGATCATAGTGTATGAAATGCAAATGTCAACAAGCCAGTCCAGCCATTTATACTCTTTTCCAGTGTAAAGTCCTTTAATCTTTCATGGTCATAGTATCACTGGAGGGTTTTTATACTCTTGAAATTAGTATTGATTTTGAGCAAACATAATATATTTGTCTTTTTTGTGTGGGAATAGGGGGCAGGAAATAGATTGATTGATGGAGATACATTTTTATTCTCTCCACATTAGGGACATTTGTGTTCAACATATATACACATTATATTAAAAAATAATATAAAAAATAAACCCAACATAATAAACAGAAAACAAAAAAATAGTGAGAGTATCCTAACTAAACTATATATATAAAAATATATATAAATACATATATAAATATATATATATACAATCACAAATAAAATTGTGATTTGTGTGGTCACAGTAGTAACATACATATTCAAAAACTTTATAAATAGATTAAATAATAATATTAGCTCATAATTAAAAACAGGTATAATATAAATATTAAAACACATCGGAAAATAAAAACAATGATGAATAGAATAATGCTAAATATATATATATAAAAAAATAAACTAAAAGTACAATAGTACACAAAAAGAAGGAGAGTACTAACTATATATATTTATTTACAATTTTATATTTACAATTTTATTAATGACAGGTCAGATTTGGCACTTGTGCTTCTTGATAGACAATTTAAAAAAGCAAAAGGCTTTAAATAAACAACTTAATTCAGTAACTATTGAGAGTCATTATAAATATATTTAAAATTAATTGAATCCAAACATTTAAATGAATGTTTACTCAAACTTTGATACAATACATACACAAAAACAATTGTTTCTTCTTAATTTAACACAGTTTATCTCTGCAACTTTAAGACTGGACTTCTTCTACTCCGCCCTTGCCAGTCCCGAATAAAGCAGCGCAGCGCCATCTGGCGTCTGCTCCGCGCATCGCAGCTGAACGAGCCCTGAGCGCCATCATCATCATCATCATCCTCCTCCTCAGCAGCAGCATCACTGGTGGAGACTCTGCATCTCAACAACACCCATGACTGCGCTCTAACACACACACGACACAGAAACATGGCGAAGCACCGTAAAAACAGAGACAGCTGGGGTGAGTCGCTCCTTCTCTTCTCCTCCTTTTCTCCTCCTCCTCTCCTCCTTCTCTCCTCAACGACGTCGTCGACGATCATGTCGGAGGTTTTTTTCTCTTCTGTGTGGATTTAAAGACGAGCTGCGCCTCGGAAAGGGTGTCTCTGCCCGCAGTCACGTGATGAAATATTCATAACACGATGAGGGAGAAGGTAGAGAAAAATGAGAAGAAACATAAATCCTTCCCTGATCCTTGTGGTCCTTCTAATCCATCCTGTCTTCACACTTGAGTCACGTGACTCATGTAGGATTATGTAATGATGCATCAGTAAACAACCATCTGTGCTCCTCAACATGGTCCAGATGAAGGAGATGCTGCAGGTTTATTTGAGGAGACTCGTCTGGTGTGACCCTGTTTCGTCGGGTCTTCTCGGTGTTTGTGGGCCGGGGTGAGGCCTCTGCAGGAGGTCTGGAGACGAGAGGATGATCTGGTCCACGCTCGCCCTCTAGATGAGATGATCTAGACCTTCTCCTTAGATCCACGCCTCGGATGAACCGGAGAGACCTCGGGCGTGTTCTTGGCTTCGCGGGAAGTCACCCGTGAGATCCTCGAGGATCCAGATCCTTGAAGATCCAGATCCTCGAGGATGACACCAACATCTGGTCCAATGTTCTGATGATAAACGTACCAAAGTAGCCTGAAATATCTTGATGAAAAGACTTTAAACTGATGATTTATTTTTATTTTAATCTTATTATTGTTGCTTTTGACGTTGAGACCAAATACTAGTATTATTTAAACTCAAGTTACTTTCATTATTTGTGCCAAACAATACAAATATAGTTGTTTTTGTAATATTTTCTTGTTTTTAATGTATTTATCTAGTTTTAAACCTACTGCACTTTCAGTTTAGTTTACCAGATTTAAAATACATTTTATTATTATTATTATTATTATCATTATTATTATTATTATTATTATTATTATTATTATTATTATTATTATATTATTATTATCATTATTATTTGTATTATTATTATTATCATTTATATTATTAACATTATTATTATTTATTATTATTATTATTAATTGTATTATTATTATTATTATTATTATTATTATCATCATTATTATTTGTATTATTATTATTATTTTCATTATTATTTGTATTATTATTATTATTCATAGGATTAATATTCGTATTATTATTTTTGTTGTTGTTGTTTCAATTAGCTCAATTAGCTCAATTATCCTAGCATAGCCTAGCTTAGCTTAGCCTAGCATCCTAGCTAGAATAGAGAAACAATTAATTCAAATAATGTCGAATAAAAATACATTTAATCAATTAACATGTTATTAACTTCTATTAGTCAAGTGCTGAAGAAAAATTGCACAAAAACAATTTGAATGTATTGATAATAATAAGTTCAAGCCATGATAGAACTTTGATAATGTTATAGAATTTGGCTATTTAGCTAATATTTACTAACTTGTGTTCAAAATTATTTTATGTAGGTTATAAAATATAGTATTAACGTTTATAAAAATAAAGACTCCAATGGCAGCATCACAATCATCGTAGCTTTTAGCATCCATTTGATTCAATCGTGTAAAACAAATACATTAAAAACTAAAGTTATTGTGGAGCTTCGGGCCCTCGGGCTCCTGCTTCGTAAATCTCCGCTGGAATGTTCAGGATGTTCAGGAGGAGACGACAAGATAACGTCAACACGCCATCGCTTCTTATGAACGCGCCTCCAGATATTGATCGACGCCACGACAGGAAATGATAATAACGGAATCCAGTTTCCTGTTTCCATCTCTTCAGGAAGTTCCATCGTCTTATGGTTGTCGACGTCAGACTCGGCCCGTCGACGAATTAGAAAAAAATTAGCCTTAGCATTAGCCTTAGCATTAGCATTAGCATTAGCATTAGCATTAGCATTAGCATTAGCATTAGCATTAGCATTAGCATTAGCATTAGCATTAGCATTGTTTGCATGTTTCTCCTGTTAAAAAGCATGTTTTCATTCCAAACACACTTCCTGGAGTTGTTCCTAAAGATGCTGAACGTCCTCAGGTTCCCTGGGCGACAAGAACGTGTACGACTGGAGCTCCGAGGAGGAGGAGCCGGACGGGAGGGCCCGACCCATCCAGGTGCTGCTGGTCAAGGACGACCACACCTTCGAGCTGGACGAGGCGGCGCTGAGTCGCATCCTGCTGGCCGAGGAGGTCCGGGACCGGGAGGTGGTCGCCATCTCCGTGGCCGGGGCCTTCCGCAAGGGCAAGTCCTTCCTGATGGACTTCATGCTGCGCTACATGTACAACCACGTAGGTACCGGGAGGATTGGGGGGTCGTTTAGGGGGGTCTGAGGTTAAAGGTCCTTGTCTGGCCCACGGGCCGCGCCTTCTTTGATTATCAGACCAACGACGACTCAGAAATATAAATATTTGAATAATACAGATTTTAAATTTTTGTTATTTCTATTAGTTCAACTATAAGCCTAGCTTAGCATAACATAGCATCGCATAGCTTAGCCTAGCTTAGCCTAGTTTAGCCTAGCTTAGCCTAGCATAGACTAGCATGTCGGCCTAGTTAGAACAGAGAAATAATTATTTTAAAAAATGAGTTAATGTTGTGTAAAATGAATTAGCTCAATTAGCCGAGCATGTCGTCCTAGCTAAACAAATTATTGAATAAGTTTAAGACGTGTCAAAATTTGTTACATTTTATAAAATACTTTGTTTATCAGACCAACGACAACTCAGAGATATAATAATATTTTAATAATACAGATTTTGAATTGACTTTTTATTTTATTGTTATTAAATTATTGTTGCACGTGACGTTGACCAAATATAAATATATTTTTGTTATTACTATTAGCTCAATTAGCATAACATAGCATCGCATAGCTTAGCCTAGCATAGCCTAGCATGTCGTCTTAGCTAGAATAGAGAAATAATTATTTCTAATAATAAGTTAATGTTGTGTAAAATGACACTTTGTAAGTCATATTTTTACTTATATTAGCCAAAAAATACACAAAAACCATTTGAATTTATTGAGATATTTTTAAAAATCTGAATTTATTGAGATATTGTTGAAAATCGTTGAATAAGTTCAAGACGTGTCAAACTTTGTACATTTTATAAAATACTTTGTTTATCAGACCAACGACAACTCAGAAATATAAATATTTGAAGAATACCGATTTTAAATTGACTGTTTATTTTTATTTTATTCATATAATTGTTGACCAAATACTAGTATTATTTCATGTGAAGTTAGTTTCATCATTTGTTCCAAACAATACAAATATAGCAAATGTTTAATATTGTAATATAATCTTGTATTTAGTTTATTTATCTAGTTTTAAACCTGTAGCACTTTACGATGTGTAAAGTGTTAAGTAGGTAAAGTAGTGCAATACAAATAAAACCTATAATTATTATTTTTATTATAATTCATATATTTTTGTTATTTCTATTAGCTCAACTAGCCTAGCATAGCATAGCATAGCCTAGCATGTCGTCCTAGCTAGAATAGGGAAGCAATTATTTCAAATAATTGGTTAATGTTGTATAAAATGACACTTTGTAATTCATGTTTTTTTTACTTATATCAGCCAAAAAATACACAAAAAACATTTGAATTTATTGAGATATTGTTGAAAATCGTTGAATAAGTTCAAGACGTGTCAAAACTTTGTACATTTTATAAAATACTTTGTTTATCAGACCTACGACAACTCAGAAATATAAATATTTAAATAATACAGATTTTAAATGTTTGTTATTTCTATTAGTTCAATTATAATCCTAGCATAGCATAACATAGCATTGCATAGCTTAGCCTAGCATAGCCTAGCATAGCCTAGCATGTGTCCTAGCTAGAACGGAGAAATAATTATTTCAAATAATTAGTTAATGTTGTGTAAAATGACACTTTAAGTCATATTCTTTCTACTTATATTAGCTAAAATTACACAAAACCATTTGAATTTATTGAGATATTGTTGAAAATCGTTGAATAAGATCAAGACGTGTCAAAACTTTGTACATTTTATAAAATACTGTGTTTACCAGACGACCGACGACTGGCTGGGAGACTCCGAGGAGCCGCTCACTGGTTTCTCCTGGAGGGGGGGCTCGGAGCGAGAGACCACTGGGATCCAGATCTGGAGCGAGGTCTTCCTGGTGGACAAACCTGACGGAAAAAAGGTTGGGATTGGAGCTCAGGTTTGATTGACAGATGATGGAGGGTCAACTCTCTCTCGGGTCCACAGGTGGCCGTCCTGCTCATGGACACCCAGGGCACCTTCGACAGCCAGTCCACGCTGAGGGACTCGGCCACGGTCTTCGCTCTGAGCACCATGATCAGCTCCATGCAGGTCCTTAGATCTTCACTGTGGTCCTCAACACAAACCTTCATGTCTTCTTTCTTCTCAGGTCTACAACATCTCCCAGAACGTCCAGGAGGACGACCTGCAGCACCTACAGGTGACACTTCTACACTGTTGTTTAATGATGTTTAGAGGGTCAATGAGATCCTGGCCATGACTGAGGACGAGAGGATACAGTGAGTCCAGCAGCTTTTAAAGCTGATGTTTGGACATATTTTGGTTTGAAAACAAATGAAAGCAGTTACGACTTCGTCAAGAGTCATGTGGTCTGTAAATACTACAACACCAGAGTCAAGTACTGGACAATACTACACATATATACTTGTTACTACACTATCACAACACCAGAGTCAAGTACTGGACAATACTATACATATATACTTGTTACTACACTATCACAACACCAGAGTCAAGTACTGGACAATACTACACATATATACTTGTTACTACACTATCACAACACCAGAGTCAAGTACTGGACAATACTGCACATATATACTTGTTACCACACTATCACAACACCAGAGTCAAGTACTGGGCAATACTACACATATATACTTGTTACTACACTATCACAACACCAGAGTCAAGTACTGGACAATACTACACATATATCATTGTTACTACACTATCACAACACCAGAGTCAAGTACTGGACAATACTACACATATATACTTGTTACTACACTATCACAACACCAGAGTCAAGTACTGGACAATACTACACATATATACTTGTTACTACACTATCACAACACCAGAGTCAAGTACTGGACAATACTACACATATATCATTGTTACTACACTATCACAACACCAGAGTCAAGTACTGGACAATACTACACATATATACTTGTTACTACACTATCACAACACCAGAGTCAAGTACTGGACAATACTACACATATATACTTGTTACTACACTATCACAACACCAGAGTCAAGTACTGGACAATACTACACATATATACTTGTTACTACACTATCACAACACCAGAGTCAAGTACTGGACAATACTACACATATATACTTGTTACTACACTATCACAACACCAGAGTCAAGTACTGGACAATACTACACATATATACTTGTTACTACACCATCACAACACCAGAGTCAAGTACTGGACAATACTACACATATATACTTGTTACTACACTATCACAACACCAGAGTCAAGTACTGGACAATACTACACATATATACTTGTTACTACACTATCACAACACCAGAGTCAAGTACTGGACAATACTACACACATATACTTGTTACTACACTATCACAACACCAGAGTCAAGTGCTACACATACTACACTACAATACTACACATATATACTTGTTACTACACTATCATAACACCAGAGTCAAGTACTGGACAATACTACACATATATACTTGTTACTACACTATCACAACACCAGAGTCTAGTACTGGACAATACTACACATATATACTTGTTACTACACTATCACAACACCAGAGTCAAGTACTGGACAATACTACACATATATACTTGTTACTACACTATCACAACACCAGAGTCAAGTACTGGACAATACTACACATATATACTTGTTACTACACTATCACAACACCAGAGTCAAGTACTGGACAATACTACACATATATACTTGTTACCACACTATCACAACACCAGAGTCAAGTACTGGACAATACTACACATATATACTTGTTACCACACTATCACAACACCAGAGTCAAGTACTGGACAATACTACACATATATACTTGTTACCACACTATCACAACACCAGAGTCAAGTACTGGACAATACTACACATATATACTTGTTACTACACTATCACAACACCAGAGTCAAGTACTGGACAATACTACACATATATACTTGTTACCACACTATCACAACACCAGAGTCAAGTACTGGACAATACTACACATATATACTTGTTACTACACTATCACAACACCAGAGTCAAGTACTGGACAATACTACACATATATACTTGTTACTACACTATCACAACACCAGAGTCAAGTACTGGACAATACTACACATATATACTTGTTACTACACTATCACAACACCAGAGTCAAGTACTGGACAATACTACACATATATACTTGTTACTACACTATCACAACACCAGAGTCAAGTACTGGACAATACTACACATATATACTTGTTACTACACTATCACAACACCAGAGTCAAGTACTGGACAATACTACACATATATACTTGTTACTACACTATCACAACACCAGAGTCAAGTGCTACACATACTACACTACAATACTACACATATATACTTGTTATTACACTATCATAACACCAGAGTCAAGTACTGGACAATACTACATATATATGCTTGTTACTACACTATCACAACACCAGAGTCTAGTACTGGACAATACTACACATATATACTTGTTACTACACTATCACAACACCACAGTCAAGTACTGGACAATACTACACATATATACTTATTACTACACTATCACAACACCACAGTCAAGTACTGGACAATACTACACATATATACTTGTTACTACACTATCACAACACCACAGTCAAGTACTGGACAATACTACACATATATACTTGTTACTACACTATCACAACACCACAGTCAAGTACTGGACAATACTACACATATATACTTGTTACTACACTATTATATAAATCAAGATATAAAGTGATTTTATTTGAGTTAAAAAGTCATATTTAAGAATCCTTTATAAACGATGATGTAAAAAGTTTAAATTTATTGTTGAATCTTTTCAAACTTGTGTATTTTTCTTTCCAGCTCTTCACAGAGTACGGACGACTGGCGATGGAGGAGACGTTCCTCAAACCGTTCCAGGTATATTTGATCCACCGTCATGAGAACGAATCCAACTGAAGCTTCATCTTCTCAGTCCATGATCTTCCTGATCCGAGACTGGAGTTTTCCCTACGAGTTCGCGTACGGCCAGGAGGGAGGCATGAAGTTCCTGGAGAAGAGGCTGAAGGTCGGTGCCTGGCGTCCACCGACGGAGACCTTCTCTGACGACCTTGATGTTCCTCCAGATCTCAGAGAACCAGCACGAGGAGCTGCAGAACGTCCGCAAACACATCCACTCCTGCTTCACCAACATCTCCTGCTTCCTGCTGCCTCACCCCGGCCTGAAGGTGGCGACCAACCCTCACTTCGACGGCAGGATACAAGGTGCGCGCCCACGAGTGCAGATCAAGATGTTCTCCTTCAAGATCAAGATGTTCCTTCTGTCCCCGAAGAGATCGACGCCGAGTTCATCAACAACCTGAAGCTGCTGATCCCGTGGCTGCTCAGTCCTCGGAGCATCGACGTGAAGGAGATCAACGGGAGCAGGATCACCTGCAGGGGCCTCTTGGAGTACTTCAAGGTCAGAGCACTCGGAGGGCGACCTCTGGTGGACAGGAGGCGCAGCTGCAGCGTGTTATTGAAGGGAATGAAACCTTTTTAACTGTTGAAAGAAAGATATTTTAACGTGGATTATAACTTTAATATGAAGTTTAAATTCACAAATAATTTGAAGCCTTAATATGGAAGTTAAATCAGTGTCTTTTGTAGGTTTATTTTTTTACATTTACATGTTGAAACTTTGAATTTATTTCTTGAAATTGTTGTTTTTATAAGCATTTAGTTCTTTATTTTAAACAATAATAATTATTTATTTAAAAATAATTACAATAAAAAAATGTACAGTTTTATATTGTAATTGCAATAATTTTGTAAAACTAAATTCAATATATTTTTAACTAATAGCCTTTTAAATTCAATATAAACTTTTAGTCACATGATCCAGTCGCTCGGTGCTCTGTTGGTTTTGTCTGGTTTTTAACATTTTATATTGAATTTAAAAGAAAAATATGGAATTTATAACATTTATTTTTAATTATTTTAATCATAATATCAAAATCTATGTGTGAAATTAATTTAATTCATTCATTTTTTAAATATTCAAAATAGTTATTAGTTAAAAAAAACACTATTAAAACTTTTTAATAAACTAATTACATTTTTTTAATATAGAATTCATTTTTGAAATATATTTACATTTAAAAAATAAATAAATTATAAAACAAATAAAACACATTCAGTCTATCAATGTACAAACGATTAAATTAAAAAACTAAATGCTTTAAAAAATAACATTTCAATAAGAGAATTTAAAATATAAAATTCAATCATTTAATTTCTGATAATAACAATTATATGTAATAAAATATAATAACGTTCATGAAGACGTCATTTTAATGATGATAATTTGGTTATAAAAAAAGATACATTTCTCATCAATCCGACCCAAACTTGTGTTCCAGGCCTACATCAAGATCTATCAAGGGGAGGAGCTTCCGCATCCAAAGTCCATGCTCCAGGTAAACTTCCTGTCACACCTGTCACTCAAACGCTGACCCTCCCTCTGCGCGCAGGCGACGGCGGAGGCCAACAACCTGGCGGCGGTGGCGGCGGCGAAGGACATGTACAACAAGAAGATGGAGGAGGTAGGAGGTCACGGAGGTCACGGAGGTCACGCTCCAACTCGTGCGGCGCCTCATGGTCTCTCTGGAGCAGGTGTGCGGCGGCGACCGACCCTTCCTGGCGCCCGCCGAGCTGCAGGCGCGACACGCCGTCATCCGCGAGGACTCGCTGCAGGTGTTCCGCGGCGTGAAGAAGATGGGCGGCGAGGAGTTCAGCCGCCGCTACCTGCAGCAGCTGGAGGGCGAGATCGACGAGGTGTTCGTCCAGTACATCAAGCACAACGACTCCAAGAACATTTTCCACGCCGCCCGCACGCCCGCCACGCTCTTCGTGGTCATCTTCGTCATGTACGTGGCGGCGGGCGTCACGGGCTTCGTGGGCGTGGACGTCATCGCCAGCCTGTGCAACATGATCCTGGGCCTGGCTCTGATCACGCTCTGCACCTGGGCCTACATACGCTACTCCGGGGAGTACCGGGAGCTCGGCGCCGTCATCGACCAGGTGGCCGGAGCGCTCTGGGACCAGGTGCGACCCGTGTTCAATTTATTATTATTTATAGCATTTAATTCAATAATTATGAGTTTAATTCAATTCAATAAACAGTATCATTTTTTATTCAACTATTTTTATAATGAACTTTTTTTCTGATTATTTTTTCTTAATCAAATTGAAATAAATTAATTTTGCACATAGAGTCTAGTATTATAATACTAATAACTCGTAAATATATTTTTTAAATTCAATACAATTCAATTTGTAGTCTTTTAAATTCAATATATATTATGGTATAAAAGAGTCACCAGACCAAACCAACAGAGCTCAGAGCTACTGGATCCAACCTTAAGCCGATAATGCAATTTTTATATTGAATTTTAAAGGCTGCAAATATAAAATATATTGAATTTAGAACATTTATTTTGGTGTTTTTGGACTAAATGTATCAAACTCCATGTTTTTTTTTAAATGTTTGAAATTAAAAAAGTATTCAAAATGTTTAAATTATCCAAAAAAATAAACAACCAAAAATTCTAAACTTTTAATAAACAAATTATTGAATTAAAGTATTAAAATTAATTAATCATTTTATCATAGAAATTATTAAATTCAAATGCTTTAAGAAAAACATCTCAATAAAAAAAATAAAAAAATCATAGTTTCAACTTGTTGATGAAAAATGATGAATTAAGAAAATGTATTTATGTATTGTAATTAGAATATAAAACTCTTATGTGTACATTTCCTTTCATTCATTCATTTTGAAAATATTCAAAGTAGTAATATATATCAAACTTTTCAATATAAAAATGTGTTAATTCTATTATTTAAAAAATGGGTTTATTTTTTAAAAACATTCTATTTTTTAAATAAAATTATAAAACAAATAAAACACATTTAGTCTTTCAATGTATAAATGATTAAATTCAATAAATTAAATGCAAATTAAAGTCTTTTTTTTAGTTAAACCTTAAACCTTTAGTTCTAGTTTCAACATCGTAAATGTTTTAATTCAACCATTGGAAATATTCTGCTGACACTGATATATTATTATATATCTATAGTAAAATCAGTTACATATTTTTAATACGTATAAAAACTACAAAAGCCCTAAAACAAGAATCTTAAAATAACCAATATGTAGATATTAAAATAGTGTTTCTGGCTCCCTCGAGTGTCAGGACAGTGCAACTACAATGACCGTCGTCCAGACCAAACTACGTAGTCAAGGTCACTGTTGAAATAATAGTTATAATAGTTACAAACATGTCAAAATGTGCTTTCAAAGTTTCTTCTTCTTCTCTCGTTCTCTCCAGGGCAGCACGAACGAGGTAAGACGAGAACTTCTGGATTCATTCCTTCCTAGAAACGCGCAGAAGACCAAAGGTGTTTGTATCTTCTCAGGCGATCCACAAGCTGTACAGCGTCGCCGCCAACCACAGACACCTGTACCACCACGCCTTCCCCGGAGCGCCGCCGGCCGAGGATGCTCCCGAGGAGAGGACCAAGAAGAAGAACTGAGCTGGACTTTCTCTGGACGAGGGACCAAAAAAGAGGAGGAAGTTCCCTTTTCCCTACTTCGTGACTCGCCGCCCGAGCATCTCCTCGAACCCGTCGGAGCCCTTCGTCGTTTCTTTGACGCTTTGTTTCATCGTGACTTTGTTCTCCAGTGAAGTAAGAAACGTCAGCATGGTTCCTCGTCATCATGGTTCCTCGTCATCATGGTTCCTCGTCAGCACGGTTCCTCATCATCACGGTTCCTCATCATCACGGTTCCTCGTCATCACGGTTCCTCGTCATCACGGTTCCTCATCATCACGGTTCCTCATCATCATGGTTCCTCGTCATCATGGTTCCTCATCAGCACGGTTCCTCATCATCACGGTTCCTCGTCATGACGGTTCCTCGTCATCACGGTTCCTCGTCATCACGGTTCCTCATCATCACGGTTCCTCATCATCACGGTTCCTCGTCATCACGGTTCCTCGTCATCACGGTTCCTCGTCATCACGGTTCCTCATCATCACGGTTCCTCGTCATGACGGTTCCTCGTCATCATGGTTCCTCATCATGACGGTTCCTCGTCATCACGGTTCCTCATCATCACGGTTCCTCATCATCACGGTTCCTCGTCATGACGGTTCCTCGTCATCACGGTTCCTCATCATCACGGTTCCTCGTCATGACGGTTCCTCGTCATCACGGTTCCTCGTCATCACGGTTCCTCATCATCACGGTTCCTCGTCAAGACGGTTCCTCGTCATGACGGTTCCTCGTCATCATGGTTCCTCGTCAGCACGGTTCCTCATCATCACGGTTCCTCATCATGACGGTTCCTCGTCATCACGGTTCCTCGTCATCACGGTTCCTCGTCATCACGGTTCCTCGTCATCACGGTTCCTCATCATCACGGTTCCTCATCATCACGGTTCCTCGTCATGACGGTTCCTCGTCATCACGGTTCCTCGTCATCACGGTTCCTCATCATCACGGTTCCTCGTCATGACGGATCCTCGTCATCACGGTTCGTCATGACGGTTCCTCGTCATCATGGTTCCTCGTCAGCACGGTTCCTCATCATCACGGTTCCTCAACATCACGGTTCCTCATCATCACGGTTCCTCGTCATGACGGTTCCTCGTCATCACGGTTCCTCGTCATCACGGTTCCTCATCATCACGGTTCCTCGTCATCGGCCTCGTCATGACGCCTCGTCATCACGGTTCCTCGTCATGACGGTTCTCTCACGTCTCATCATGGTTCCTCGTCCATCAGCGGTTTCCTCGTCATCACGGTTCCTCTCGTGCCGGTTCCTCATCATGACGGTTCTCATCTCGTTCCTCGTCATCACGGTTCCTCGTCATGACGGTTCCTCGTCATCATGGTTCCTCGTCATCACGGTTCCTCGTCATCACGGTTCCTCGTCATCACAGTTCCTCATCATCACGGTTCCTCATCATCACGATTCCTCGTCATCACGGTTCCTCGTCATCACGGTTCCTCGGCATGAGCTTCGACCACGTCAAGAGTTTTTCTCCGGTCATAATGTTTTTGTCGCTCCTGGAAGATGTTCTGACGACCCAGACCCTCGTCCCGCGGTGGAGTCGGCGTCAGAAGGTCCGAGCAGCTTCTCATGTCTTCCACGAGTCACCACGACGAGTCACAACCACACACACGAGTCAAAGACTCCACGAGTCCATGAACCCAAATTAGAAGAAGTTCTGTTTAAACACGTTTTCTGTCTTGTTTGTTTTAAAGGGAAAATCCATGATGAATAAAAAGAAAAATGAACGTCTGGTTTTATTAAATATTAAAATGATTTGACAACATTAACACTAAACTCATTTGAGAGTTTTTATCCAAGAGATAGTTTTCTTTTAATCCGGATCAATAAATCAAAACATGGATCATATTTAAGGTAAGAGTCTGTTTTTAAGACCTTTGACAATAGTTTCCTTTATAGAAATAAAAAAATCACCTTCAAAACTAAAGTAAACTCTTGAAAGTTGTTACGACTTTTATGTGATGCATGTTTTTATATAAATATATATTCATTTGTATATTGACACAGTATTGTGTAATAAACTACTGCGATGTGAGCGCATTCATATATGATCTTAAGCTCCGCCCACTGAAAATACTTTTGTTTTTCTGGAGATTAAATCTTGTTGACCATAACCACACCCACTCTGCTGTGATTGGTCAAACATGGTTTGTCACCGCGCGTCATCAATGGTCTCCACCTCCAACGGACTTGTTGTATAAACAAAGCGTGATCACAGCTGGAGGAGGAGTGAAGCCATTATCACGTCATAATGGACTCTCGTAACCTCTCGTTCGCTCAGATTTCAGACTAACTGTATGAAGTAATGAGTGTAAAACATGGTCACGATGGATCCGACACAATCTTTTCTTCACCGCAGACTTTATTGTCCCGTATTTGTGGTTCACAACAGTGGATATTTACAAGTAAAAACTATTCTGCGAGAGCTGAAGTCCTTACGAATGAAGTCCCGTCGTCCAGCAAACGTTCCGTCGGACACTCGTCCTCCTGCGGTGTCTCGTCTATGGCTTGTGGACGCTTGGAAACGACGGGACCAACATCTTTCAGGAGTAACATCACAGTTGTCAGTCCTTTAAAAAAAAAAAAAAAAAAACTTCCAGGAAGAAATATAATGAATTGCACGTCTGGCAAACAAAAGGTTCCAGTAGCTTATTTATAGATTTTTTTTAAAACACACATAATCCTGACGGTAATGCCGAGAGAAGACGCGACGCTTCCTCCGAAAAAAACCCCTTTAAATAAAGACTTATATAAACACATAAATATGGTTGTTTTGGTGGATTGTCTGATAGAAAACATGTGGTTCTGTGACGTCGTCCTCGACCGAAGGTCACGCCGTCGTAGTGTGGAAGTCTCTTGACCTTTGACCTCGGGCTGATATATTTGGCTGCAGGCCGTCACATGTAGTTCTTGGCGGGCTGCTGGGCGTACCACTGCTGCCGCTGCTTGCGGGCGTCCACCTCGGACAGCAGCGCCTGCCGGTACGCCTCGTAGGACTTGACGATGTGCTCCAGCTCCTTCATGAAGAGCAGCTTCAACATGCCCTGGTACGTGTCCAGGTCCGCCAGCTGGAACAGCTCCCACTTCAGGATGTGGTCGTACCTGCGGGGGGAACACAGACGTCCAGGCGTCGTCAGCGTGGAGCGACAGCGCCATCTACAGGCACGACTGGATACAAGACGTACAGTAACGAGGGGTTTATAGTTTTATATTTCATTTGATATTTACTTTATTCAATGATATGTCAACAATTTAATTAATTAATTGGTATTTTTTGACATATTGTGTGACTTCAATTATTTTTTATTAAATAATTTGCATATCAAAAGTTTTAAAATTCAAATACTTTAAAAATAAAATTATAATTGAAATTTTAAATATAGTTTGATCATGTAATTCCAATAATTCAAAAATAAAATGTATAAATTTAATATTTTTTTAATTTGTATTCTTTTAATTTCAATATATAAATGTTGGTATAATAAGAGTCACCAGACATTACCAACAGAGCACAGATCATCAATCGTCTGACAGGCAGATGATCTAAGTATTGTCTGGATATCACTTGTATTACTGGAAGCTCTGAAAGTATTTGATTTTTCTAAATTAATGACATCTTAAAATAATTTAAATGAAAAATTGAGAAATGATCATTATTGTTTAAGCATTAATAATGTAATGCTTGTAAAAATAAAATAAAGTAATAATGTTTAATCAGTCAATATGGCATTGAAATACTTCCATTGTAAAATCAATCAAATATTTGGAATACTCGGAAACTAATTAAAGTTGAAAACAAGAATATTTAAAGCACCAATATGTGGATATTAAAATGTAGTTTCTGGCTCCCTCTAGCGTCAGAATAGTGTAACTGCAGTGACGCGACAGGTCGTCCAGACAAAAGTACATAGCCGAGGTTAAAATAAAAGTTATATTCATAGTTGTACACACGTATAGTTCTACTCTGACCTCATCAGGATTGAATCAGGAAGTGACGTCGTGTGTGTGATGTTTGGATGGTTGCCTGGCAACAGCATGTGTGTGTTGCGTGAGAAAGAGACACAGCTGGACATGATCAGGCAGAAGAAGAAACATTTATTTAAACAAACATTCACTTCACGTCCATCGATGTCGAGTCTTTGGAAAGTTTGATTCCAATCAGAACTTATTTTAAAAACACACATGTTTGTGTTTATGTTGCTGAGGTCAGAGTAGAACATGTTCAGAAAACAATTATATTCATTATTGTATCGACTCTAAATGTAACTTTCATAACTTCTTAGTTTATTTATTTTATGGTCACTTTTGAGAAAAATAAAAGTTTCTTTTGGATAAAATGTTTCTATTTATGTTGATTTTTGTCCAAAAACATCGACGTTCGTTGCTTGATGGCGACTCGATCCCTTGACCTCGTTATATTATAACTATTACAAGAACTTCTATTACTTACAACTACTACTGAAGTATTGCTCGATCATGACAGTATATTTTAAATCAACGTCAAAGTTTGAACAAAGTTGAATTTTGAAACACATTTTGACACATGTTTAGTGACCATCATAACTATCATAACTATTATTTCAACCATGACCTTGACTAAGTAGTTTGGTCCTGACGACCCGCTGGTTCATTGTAGTTACACTGTCCTGACACTCGAGGGAGCCAGAAACACATTTTTAATATCTACATATTGGTTATTTAAAGATTCTTGTTTTAATGATTTTTAGTTTTAAAGTATTAAAAATATAAACTGCTTTTATTATAGAATATATCAGTGTCAGCAGAATATTTATGGTTTAATTTAACATTTCAAATGTGATGAAAAAAGTTTCTTTATTTAAACGTTTCATTAGTTTTCGTAGTAATTGAATGAAAAAAAACATGTATTTTTATATTCTAATTCCAATCATTCAAAAATGTTAAACACTATTATACGTAAATTATTATATTGAATTTTTCAATCTTGGAATAAAAATAAATTAAATCAGAACATTTATTTTTTTAATTAATTGAATAAGAATAACAAACTATGTGTAAAATGTATTAATTAGGAAATAATTAAAAATGTAATTTTCAATAAAGGAAATATTGAATTCTATTATTTATTTTTTAAATAACTCAATTCTTAAAACAAAAACCATTAGAAATGTTCAATTAAATCCTATTCTGACGCCACAGGAAGTCTAGGGAGAAAGGATGGGATGTTTGGACCTACTTTAGGGGGGCACGAGCGTACACCTGCAGCCAGTCGGGGATCTCTGCGGTGTGGTACGGGTTCGCTGGTACCAGCACCGGCTGGTTCCTCTCGGGCTGCCGCGGTTGATAGGTGACCGGCGGCGGCAGCGGCGGCGGCTGATCGTAGCGAGGGACGCTGAAACAGGAAGTTGTCATTTCATCACCTCATCACCCACAATCCCCCTGCGGGCGTCGTACCTGGGCGCGCACGGGTGTCGGTACTGCGCCCTCTTGTTGATGTGGTCCACGTAGTAGACCCCGAACTCGGCCGACTCCACCTTCTCCCAGCCCGGGGGGAGCCCCTCCCTCTCCAGCGGGTGGCTCCAGTGGGTGGTGTTGGTGTTGTGGTCGATGTAGTACTTCCTGCCGCGGATGGTCCAGTCCACGGTCCAGCCGGTGGGAAGAGGGAGGTCGTCGCCCGTCAGACACGACAGGTTCCCCAGAGACTTGGCCTGGATTCGACCGATGCCTGGGAATCAAACAAAGTTTGAGAAGAAGAAGAAGGAGAAAGTGGTGGAGCTGCAGCGACCGCAGGAGTCCGACATATTTGGGGGAGAGTATGGGAACCATCGTTTAAAGACCAGGAATGTCAAGCATTTAAAAGGTTGTTGAGAGTCAGAGGAACGAAGAGAAACACAGACGTGAAGAACCAACTCAATGTGATATTTCTGTGCGAACCACAGAAACGTCGTCTTAGCTTCAGTCAGACTTTTATTGTTTTAGGCAGAGTGACAACAGAAGCTGAGCTCTTGGCCAGATGCTGAGTGAAGCCAGGAATGTGCGAGTCGAGCTCAGAAATGATTCAATCCTTCATCTTCTCGTTCTCCCTTTTCTTCATGAAGCGAAGCCTGATGCGTCGCAGGAATTTCACGGGAAGACTCAGGCCTGAAGTATATCAAGTATTTTTTTAGGGGTACGAATAATCAGTAATCTTACAATACTGTAGTAACAAGTATACATGTGTAGTATTGTCCAGTACTTGACTCTGGTGTTGTGATAGTGTAGTAACAAGTATATATGTGTAGTATTGTCCAGTACTTGACGCTGGTGTTGTGATAGTGTAGTAACAAGTATATATATGTGTAGTATTGTCCAGTACTTGACTCTGGTGTTGTGATAGTGTAGTAACAAGTATATATGTGTAGTATTGTCCAGTACTTGACTCTGGTGTTGTGATAGTGTAGTAACAAGTATATATGTGTAGTATTGTCCAGTACTTGACGCTGGTGTTGTGATAGTGTAGTAACAAGTATATATGTGTATTATTGTCCAGTACTTGACTCTGGTGTTGTGATAGTGTGGTAACAAGTATATATGTGTAGTATTGTCCAGTACTTGACTCTGGTGTTGTGATAGTGTAGTAACAAGTATATATATGTGTAGTATTGTCCAGTACTTGACTGTGGTGTTGTGATACTGTAGTAACAAGTATATATATGTGTAGTATTGTCCAGTACTTGACTCTGGTGTTGTAGTATTTACAGACCACACGACTCTTGACGAAGTCGTAACTACTTTCATTAGTTTTCAAACCAAAATATGTCCAATCAGCTTTAAAAGCTGCTGGACTCACTGTATCCTCTCGTCCTCAGCTGCGGAGGACGTAATGACTGCTGCCTTCAAGAGGCGGGAGGTTTAGTTGCAACACAAAAAAATTAGGAATTCCATGAATACTCGATTGGTAATTGTTATTATTTTAAACACACTTTCTCGAAATACAAACCCTAAATAATGTGACGTTAAAGCAGAAAAAAAATCATAAAAATAAACTAGTATTTTCCTGCCACCAGTAAAAAACATTGTTTGAGAAGATGAGGAAATAAGTTATTTTAATAGCGTGTGTGATGCCATGTGAGGATGTTTACTGTTCTTTTAAGCGATCCTACCTGAAGGCGGTCTGCTCGGGGCTGGAGGAGTGTGTTGTCGCTGGAGTCTTTGGAAGTGTTCGTTGTGATCATAGTATCTATAGTCCTCAGGGAAGCGTTCCTGGACCCTCCTGGGCTGGCGCTGCTGCTGCTGCTGCTGCTGCTGCTGGCTCTCGTAGTACGGCTCAGACGGGTAATAGTAGCGAGCGGCGTCTCCGTTCTCCGACATGGGGATCACGTCCGTGAGGAACGACTGCGAGGACCCCCCATACTCGTGGGGGAGGTCGCCCAGGCTGCGGGGCAGGTAGGTGGGCGCCGACAGGCGGTGGCTCTCCCGGCGCGCCACCTCGTGAGGGGGTCGTTGCACCGGTGTCCGCAGGAAGCTTTTGTTGCGCGACACCACGGGCTCCCGGGTCGGCGCCACGGGGTAGGGAGAGGGTCCGATGTCGGGCAGAGAGACCTCAGCGCGTCGTGGGATTGTAGGTCCATGACGGATGAATGAGGGCATAAGATCTGAAGAAAGAGAGGTCAAGGTCAGATCAAGACCTTCACAAGACTTTTTTATTTGAAATTACATTTAATACAAACTTGACAATTGAACAAAAAAAACATCACATTAATTGCAGGGATTTAAGGACATTTTACGCAGAGGTTTATGTATTTAAACATTAAATAAAACGCACAGAATACACTGTTCCTCGTGCACATTGACTGGTCAGCCATGAAGAAAAACATTTAATTTATACTTGTGACCGGTTCTCAATCTTTGTTTTGATTTAGTATCTGTGAATTATTTTAAAAATATAAATACATTCATTTATCAAATACTCGGATATTCAAAATGAAATATAATATCGTAGTTACTATCATACGTGCATTTTTTATGTGTTTTCATGTCCAGATGGGTAACTTTTGCGTCAGGACGAGTAACTTTTACATCAGGAGGAGTAACTTTTACGTCAAGACGAGTAACTTTTACGTCAGGAGGAGTAACTTTTACGTCAAGAGGAGTAACTTTTGCGTCAGGACGAGTAACTTTTACATCAGGAGGAGTAACTTTTACGCCAGGAGGAGTGATTTTAGCATCAGGACGAGTAACTTTTACATCAGGAGGAGTAACTTTTACATCAGGACGAGTAACTTTTACATCAGGACGAGTAACTTTTACATCAGGAGGAGTAACTTTTACATCAGGAGGAGTAACTTTTACATCAGGAGGAGTAACTTTTACATCAGGAGGAGTAACTTTTACGTCAAGACGAGTAACTTTTACGCCAGGAGGAGTGATTTTAGCATCAGGACGAGTAACTTTTACATCAGGAGGAGTAACTTTTACATCAGGACGAGTAACTTTTACATCAGGACGAGTAACTTTTACGTCAAGACGAGTAACTTTTACGTCAGGAGGAGTAACTTTTACGCCAGGAGGAGTGATTTTAGCGTCAGGACGAGTAACTTTTGCACCAAGACAAGTAACTCTTACGTCAAGACGAGTAACTCTTACGCCAGGAGGAGTGATTTTAGCGTCAGGACGAGTAACTTTTACGCCAGGAGGAGTGATTTTAGCGTCAGGACGAGTAACTTTTGCACCAAGACGAGTAACTCTTACGCCAAGAAGAGTAACCTTGACGTCAGGACGAGTAACTCTTACGCCAAGAAGAGTAACCTTGACGTCAGGACGAGTAACTCTTACGCCAAGAAGAGTAACCTTGACGTCAGGACGAGTAACTCTTACGCCAGGAGGAGTGATTTTAGCGTCAGGACGAGTAACTTTTACGCCAGGAGGAGTGATTTTAGCGTCAGGACGAGTAACTTTTACGCCAGGAGGAGTAACTCTTAGCGTCAGGACGAGTAACTTTTACGCCAGGAGGAGTGATTTTAGCGTCAGGACGAGTAACTTTTACGCCAGGAGGAGTGATTTTAGCGTCAGGACGAGTAACTTTTGCACCAAGACGAGTAACTCTTACGCCAAGAAGAGTAACCTTGACGTCAGGACGAGTAACTCTTACGTCAAAACGAGTAACCTTTACGTCAGGCCGAGTAACTTTTACATCAGGATGAGTAACTTTTACATTACAACAAGTCACTTTTATGTCAGGATGAGTAACTTTCACATCAGGATGAGTAACTTTTACATCAGAACAAGTCACTTTTATGTCAGTACGAGTAACCTTCACGTCAGAAGGAGTAACTTTCACAGCAATAAAGTAGCGGTTCAGACGAGAAACGTTTTTCTTCTTTTTCACATGACTTAAGGGGCCAAGTATCATTTGAGGTCTTATTTTAAGATGGACACACGTTTAAAAATACCGAAAAATGAATCAAATCTACCATAAAGAACAAATACAAACTTTTGAAATCTCTTGAAGCGACCAGTTGATATCCATTAAACGTGCAACTGATACTTTTCTATCAACTCAAGTCAGTCGATCATCAGACTCAACATTCCTGACTTGTTTTTAACATAAGTCGCATCCGGTTGACGTCTCTGTTGACTCTGTTGACTCTCCTCCCAAACGCTTTAAGTCAACAACACCAAACAATATGATACTTTTACTCTCTGTGCCAGGAGTGTCAACATCACAAGACACGTTTGTGAAGCAGTTTAAGAATATTTAGGAGAAATAAAAACACTTTTAGTCAAAGACTGAGAAGTTATGAAGCAGAACTAGTTTAACTTACTCATGTAAAGAAATATTAGAATCATAAACAAGTTTATTAACCCAACAATATACATTTTTCTACGGCTGTTGATAATATTTGTTGTAAACATTGATCCGATTAAATACAGAAATAGAAGTAATACAATAGCAACAATATACTAAATATACTGCAATGGTTTAAGATATAACAATTATATATATATATATATATATATATATATGATAAATGTAAATAAAATACATTAACGTGACATCATCAACTCGTCCATTTTAAAATAAGTTATAAAAAGTAATAAACAGATGTTGTTTTACTAAACTAAGTTTAAAGACTAATCGACTCACCGCCGCAAGTTAGCTCGACCTGCTACCAAGTTAGCATCTTGTTTTCCCTCAGAAACAATAACCAAACAGAGTATTTAGGGGTTTAAACATGTACATACTCGCACAAAAGTTACTCCAAAGTATTCGAGACTTGTGTTAAGTGTCGTAAACGAGCGAGTTTTACTGTTAAAACCTGGTTTCCAGCGGCTCGGGAGCGTTAGCTCCGCGGCTAACAACTTGTTGCTCTTACTTCTCAGCAGCGGCGACGTTTCCTTCTTCACATACTTCCCGTGAACCTCGGCTGGTTTGGACGCTTCGTTTTTGCTTTTCTTGCGAGAAAGCATCACTCAAGTCTGGGGAACATCAACCACACGTCGCTGTAATGTCCTGCCACAAGCCCCAGACCGTGGAAGCATCCCGTGCGACTTGGCAGGCGAGGAAAGTAAACATTTGGCGGAGCTAGCTCGGAGGCTAGCGGGAGGCTAGCAGGAGGCTAGCCAGGCTAACTGAAGCTAACTGAGCTGCGGGACGAGGCTCGAAACTCTCGCGACGCACCAGACACTCCCACCGCTGTCAAGTCACCTGTAAATCAAAGTGTGATTTTAAGTCTGTTTAAAACATGTGGTTTTTAGTCAATAAACACGTTTCTTCAACGCGATACGTAGTTTTTAAATAAAGTTACTTTAATCCAAAAGAAAAGTTGTTTTTATTTTAAATAAAGTTACTTCGATCAAAATAAAAGTTGTTTTTATTTTAAATAAAGTTACTTCGATCAAAGGAAAAGTTGTTTTTATTTTAAATAAAGTTACTTCGATCAAAATAAAAGTTGTTTTTATTTTAAATAAAGTTACTTCGATCAAAGGAAAAGTTGTTTTTATTTTAAATAACGTTACTTCGATCAAAATAAAAGTTGGTTTTATTTTAAATAAAGTTACTTCGATCAAAGGAAAAGTTGGTTTTATTTTAAATAAAGTTACTTCGATCAAAGGAAAAGTTGTTTTTATTTTAAATAAAGTTACTTCGATCAAAGGAAAAGTTGTTTTTATTTTAAATAAAGTTACTTCGATCAAAATAAAAGTTGTTTTTATTTTAAATAAAGTTACTTCGATCAAAGGAAAAGTTGTTTTTATTTTAAATAAAGTTACTAAAAGTTGTTTTTATTTTAAATAAAGTTCGATCAAAAGAAAAGTTGTTTTTATTTTAAATAAAGTTACTTCGATCAAAATAAAAGTTGTTTTTATTGTAAATAAAGTTACTTCGATCAAAATAAAAGTTGGTTTTATTTTAAATAAAGTTACTTCGATCAAAATAAAAGTTGTTTTTATTTTAAATAAAGTTACTTCGATCAAAATAAAAGTTAAAAGTTGTTTTTATTTTAAATAAAGTTACTCTCGATCAAAATAAAAGTTGTTTTTATTTTAAATAAAGTTACTTCAGAAAAAAATAAAATGATCAAAATAAAAGTTTTTATTTTAAATAAAGTTACTTTGATCAAAGGAAAAGTTGTTTTTATTTTAAATAAAGTTACTTCGATCAAAATAAAAGTAGTTTTTATTTTAAATAAAGTTACTTTGATCAAAAAAGTGTTTATTTTAAAAAAGTTACTTAAAAAAGGAAGGGGGGGTTTTTGGGGGAGGGGGGGGGGGAGGAGGGGGTTTTGGTATTTTTTTTTTAAATAAAGTTACTTCGATCAAAATAAAAGTTGTTTTTATTTTAAATAAAGTTACTTCGATCAAAGGAAAAGTTGTTTTTATTTTAAATAAAGTTACTTCGATCAAAATAAAAGTTGTTTTTATTTTAAATAAAGTTACTTCGATCAAAATAAAAGTTGTTTTTATTTTAAATAAAGTTACTTCGATCAAAGGAAAAGTTGTTTTTATTTTAAATAAAGTTACTTCGATCAAAGGAAAAGTTGTTTTTATTTTAAATAAAGTTACTTCGATCAAAGGAAAAGTTGTTTTTATTTTAAATAAAGTTACTTCGATCAAAGGAAAAGTTGCTTCAATCCTAAATAAATGTTCTTTAAAGTTATATTAAATAAAAAACAGTAACTTCATGTAAAAGAAAAGTGGTTTAAATTAAAAATATATATTTTCAATGTAGAAAAAATGTTGCTTCTATCAAAAATAAATGTTCCTTCAATTAAAAAGAGAAAATAGTTATAATAGTAATTATATAAATAAATAAAATAAAAGTTGTTTTTAATCAAAAATAAATGTTTCTTCAAAAAGCAAAAATGCTTTCATTTTAAAAAAGGTAATTAAATAAAAAACATTTTTTTGCTTCTATCAAAAGTAAATGTTCTTTATATTAAAAAGAAAAAATATCTTTAATTTGTTTTCAGTCACTTTTACCAAAAGAAAAGTTGCTTCAACTAAAAAAATATAATTTTGTAAATAAGTTACTTCAAACAGAAGAAAAGTGAACTAAATTTAAAAAAAAGGTAAATCAAAAGATACTGTAGATCAATCAAAATAAAAAGTATTTTCAATTTAAAACAATTTGAAACTGTTTTCTTTGATCAAATAAACAAATCTACAACCATCTTCTTCTACAACTCATAATTTATTTAATTTATTTATTATTGTTATTATCTTTAATATCTTGTATTATGTTTTTATCACTAAAAGTTGTCAAACTAAGCTTCATAAACTAATATAATGAAAATAACTCTGTTAATAAATGTTTAATGGTGTCATGAAGGTCAATAAAAACATGTAAAAACAGACACAATCGAAGGTTAAATAAATAAGAGTCTGAAACACAGGAAGTGTTTCGTGTTCAAAAGGTCACTTGAATATTTGACTTCAGGGTTTTTCAAATTTCTCGTCTTTACACAAGAAAACAAAGTTCAACTCAGAACAAAAGTGCATTTTTCTGTTTGAGGAAATATTTACAATTAAAAAATAACTTTGCACTTTTACAAAGAAGATACACTTTGTTGCTCGAGCTTCACTCGTCTGGGAGGTTTCTTGAATCAAAGTCACATGATTGACAGACGTTTTTGATCAGATGTCATCAGAGGTTCCGTCACTGTCTGTGGTGAGACACTGTGGTGTTCAGGCTGGAGATCTTCTCCTCCTGCAGGAAGTTCATCTTCTCCTCCAGCAGGAGGTTCATCTTCTCCTCCAGCAGGAAGTTCATCTTCTCCTCCTGCAGGAAGTTCATCTTCTCCTCCTGCAGGAAGTTCATCTTCTCCTCCTGCAGGAGGTTCATCTTCTCCTTCTGCAGGAGGTTCATCTTCTCCTCCTGCAGGAAGTTCATCTTCTCCTCCTGCAGGAGGTTCATCTTCTCCTCCTGCAGGAAGTTCATCTTCTCCTCCTGCAGGAAGTTCATCTTCTCCTCCAGCAGGAGGTTCATCTTCTCCTCCTGCAGGAAGTTCATCTTCTCCTCCAGCAGGAGGTTCATCTTCTCCTCCTGCAGGAAGTTCATCTTCTCCTCCTGCAGGAAGTTCATCTTCTCCTCCTGCAGGAAGTTCATCTACTCCTCCAGCAGGAAGTTCATCTTCTCCTCCTGCAGGAAGTTCATCTTCTCCTCCTGCAGGAAGTTCATCTTCTCTTCCTGCATGAAGTTCATCTTCTCCTCCAGCAGGAGGTTCATCTTCTCTGTCACTGGCTGTGGTGAGACATCAAGGACAGGTTGACCGGGTTCAGTCGACGGAGGATCTTGTTCAGGCTGGAGATCTTCTCCTCCAGCAGGAAGTTCATCTTCTCCGTCCTCTTCAGCCGCTGCTCCGTGGCCTCCAGGACCTTCAGCAACTTGGTGTTCTCGGCGTAGAGGTCGCTGACCAGAGCGCCGGCCTGACCGTTCTGCTGAACCTGCAGAGGAACCAGACGTCACCATTGTTTCTGGAGAATGTTTTCTATTCAGTCGCTGAGAGTCTGGAGGTCAATCAGTGAGAAGATACAGAACATTTCAAATGTTGAATTTGTTTCTCAATTTTCATTATTTTGAATAATTGAATTCAATAATTTGTATATTGACGTTTAACATTTTTATTAATTAATTTAAAAAATATATATATATATATATATATATGCTCACTGTGATTTGCTGGGACTTATATTTATATTATAATTAAAATAAATACAATTTTTTTTATATACATAAAGTTTAATATTCTAATTCAAATAATCAAAAAACAACATTTCTAAATTCAAAAGGTTTTAATTCGTAGCCTTTGAAATTCAATATAAAATGTTGTGTGTACCTGATTGTGTGTTTTTTTTTACATGGTCACATGATCGTCATCGCGTCACATGATTGGCGGCTAATTTCCATCAAGTAGCTCAGTGCTCTATTGGTAATGTCTGGTGACATTTGTATATTGAATTCAAAAGGCAATTGATAAGACAATATTTAATTTAGAACATTTATTTTTTGATTATTGTGTTTATGATATAAAACTATATGTAAAAAATATTTAAAAATATTAAAAATTGTTAAAAAAAATTCAATCCTTCAACATAGAAATATAAAATTTAATTATTCAAAATTAAATGTGCAAAAACATCTCAATAAACATTTGAAATGTTCATGTTATCTTCTGATGACACTGAAGTGTTTTAACGTATACTCTTGATTCTTGGGCACCGTGACTGAGAACTTGAGGCAGTATTTATGTAAAAGTATCGTCGTTGCGCTGGAAGGAAGTCACGTCTCCACCCAAACTGGTCTTCAGTTAGAAGTTAGCTTAAGTTAATGTGAGATCCTGTTCCTCAGCGTCAAACATTATTATTAATCAAAGTTTAATCCAACACTCAAGGTCATGTTCATGTAAAAAATGTCCAGTTTGTTTCCGTTTTCTATTGTACTTTGATTTGTTTTGTTATTTAATCATGTTTATTTGCTCACGTTTGTCTTTTTTTCTTTTGAAAACCCCCAGAAACGACGGTTTATGTCCAAAAACTATCTTCGTGTTGCAGTGACTGACCTGCTCGTTCAGCTGCGCTACTTTCTCCCTGAGCATGACTTTGACGTTCAACAGCGACTTCTCCATCTCCTTCAGGCGACTCGCTCTCCTGCCGCGCTCTCGCTCGTCCTGGCGAAACAGAACCGGCGTCAGAACCGACGTCAGAACCGGCGTCAGAACCGGCGTCAGAACCGGCGCTCGCCACACAAACCAACCAGACCCGGGAGTTAAGAAAGTCAGAGCTTTATTCATCTGGATCATTTCAACACGGACGACAAAAGACGCTAAAAAAAACACTTTAAATTAAAAATAAATAGGTATTAAAAATAACCACATGTTTGGCTACGAAAATAATAAATAAAACAAACGCTAGCACGAACATAAATAATAAAAATAAAATATATTAATTGATTATTCTAACATTAAATATCACTTTGGTGACGAGAACATAAAAGACACAAACAAGAAGAAACATTCAGGTTGTTAGTTAAACAAGGAAGTAGAAGAAGAAGAAGATTATCAGAGACAACAACGTCTCCATCTTTACTGCATTAAACATCAAAGTTACGACAGAAACTCTGACGTTAAGTTTCTTGTTCAAGATACGTTTGTCATTTATCAAATGAGTGGATTCTCAACACGATGCGTTCTTCCGCCCCCTAGAGGCGGAGCAGCGCTACAGCATCCTACGGAACGGTGGCTACGCTCGAGCAGAGACACGTGAGATGGTTTCAGAAGATCAAGCAGCAGTTTTGGAGCAGAAGCAGAAGAAGGAAGCAGGAGAAGCAAAGACGCCGCCGCTACAATCCGCCGCTACAATCCGCCGCTACAATCCGCCGCTACAATCCGCCGCTACAATCCGCCGCTACAATCCGCCGCTACAATCCGCCGATGCGCCGGTAGCTGTCGCCGTGAGCCGCTCGCTGCTCCGGCGCCGCCGCCTGGACAGAGAAGGACGGTTCACTTGACCAGAACCTCGTGGTTCCTACGACCAGAACCAGGAGCTACTTCTAAGGTGTCCTACCATCACACCAACAACACAGTGACTTAATGAAACTCTACGTTCCTCGAGAGAAAAAACTAAAGGAGAATCAAGATAAATAGTTTAAATATGATGAAAACAGAAGAAAACAACGTCATTATCAAATACACAATAAAAATATTTATAATTGTGGCATTAAAAATCTTGATATGATACTATATATAGTGATACTGTAGTAAGTATATAAGTTCATTTGTTTTCCAACCAAAATATGTCCTAAAAGCTGCTGGACTCACTGTATCCTCTCGTCCTCAGTTGTCGCCGACCGATTATTATTGTTTTTTTTACCATCATTACCGAGCATGTAATGACTGCTGCCATCTAGCGGCCGGACGTTTAATTGCAACACAAAAATAAAAAAGCTCAGTGAATGTAAATTGTTATTTAAAAAATATATAATTATTTACGCACTTGAACATTTTTTATTAACCATAAAATAAGTTTTGAAAATTAAAATATACTTTAAAATTGATGCAGTGCTGCTCAATATCAATTAAGGGTTTGTATTAGCAAGAATCTGTTGATAAGATATGTATCACGATACAGAGTCAACGATACACTATATTGTGATATATAGTGAAAGTGTAGTAACAAGTGTGTAGTATTGTCCAGTACTTGACTCTGGTGTTGTGATAGTCTAGTAACAAGTATATATGTGCAGTATTGTCCAGTACTTGACTCTGGTGTTGTGATAGTGTAGTAACAAGTATATATGTGCAGTATTGTCCAGTACTTGACTCTGGTGTTGTGATAGTGTAGTAACGAGTATATATGTGTAGTATTGTCCAGTACTTGACTCTGGTGTTGTGATAGTGTAGTAACAAGTATATATGTGTAGTATTGTCCAGTACTTGACTCTGGTGTTGTGATAGTGTAGTAACAAGTATATATGTGCAGTATTGTCCAGTACTTGACTCTGGTGTTGTGATAGTGTAGTAACAAGTATATATGTGTAGTATTGTCCAGTACTTGACTCTGGTGTTGTGATAGTGTAGTAACAAGTATATATGTGTAGTATTGTCCAGTACTTGACTCTGGTGTTGTGATAGTGTAGTAACAAGTATATATGTGTAGTATTGTCCAGTACTTGACTCTGGTGTTGTAGTATTTACAGACCACATGACTCTTGACGAAGTCGTAACTGCTTTCATTTGTTTTCAAACCAAAATATGTCCAAACATCAGCATTAAAGAGTCAACTGCATCCTCTCGTCCTCAGTCATCAACAGGATTTTATGTAATTCTGGCTCTGAATATTTTAATTTTAATTGTAAATAAAAAAATAAATGATAATAATAAAAAAATAAAAATAAAAAATGATTTAAAATATATATATATATAATAATATTTGATGTTCTACTCTGTCCTCACAAGGGCCACATAAACATGGTGAAAGGTCCCCATGTGGCCCCCGGGAACCAATCAGAGGAAACTAGTCTGGACGGACGACGACGAAGCCACGAGACGTCGTGAGCAGCGACGACGTCAAACACGCAGCAGCAGAGAAAACACACCAGAGACGAGCAGGTGACACTAAATAAACACCAAACCCTGAAAACAAACAAGACGCCGGCGCTGAAGTGGCTCAGACTTGTTGAGTCACAGGTGAAGAAGAAGAAGAAGAAGAAGAAGAAGAAGAAGAAGAAGAGGAGACAACGAAGAGAGAAGTTAAAGTTCAAGATGAAACACTGATATAAATCCACTTTACGACTCGTCATTCTATCGTTTTAAAAATCCGGATTCATTACATTTTATTATATATTTAACATAGAACCAATATTGACGTTGTTTCTGGCGTCACCCAGTGTCAGAACAGCGCAACTGCAGCGACTCACACAAGGATTCTAGTGAACGCAAAGGTGTTTGAAGGACGATACATGACTTATGTATAAATAAAAAGTTTAAATGTATCAATACATTTATAAATAAATGTATAAATACGTAACAAAATGTATAAATACATAACAAAATGTATAAATAAATGTATTACAGAATGTAAAAAAAACGTAAAAAAAATATAAATGTATAAATAAATGTATAAATACGTAACAAAAGGTATAAATAAATGTATAAATAAATGTATTACAGAATGTAAAAAAATATAACAAAAGTATAAATGTATAATAAATGTATAAATACGTTACAAAATGTATAAATGTATAAATAAATATATTACAGAATGTAAAAAACATAAAAAGTATAAATGTATAATAAATGTATAAATACGTTACAAAATGTATAAATGTATAAATAAATGTATTACAGAATGTAAAAAACATAACAAAAGTATTAAATGTATAATAAATGTATTACAGAATGTAAAAAAAACATAAGAAAAGTATAAATGTATAATAAATGTATAAATGCGTAACAAAATGTATAAATAAATGTTTGGATAAATATCAATTCGTCAAAATAAATACAATTATTTTTGTCAAAGAATGGAGCCATTTTATGTATAAATACACATTTTGTCATTTATACATTTGACTTTTATTCATACATTTATATTTATATACCATCATTTGATCTGCATACGGACAACGAAATGTCAAAATGACTAAATGTATCAATAAATGACAAAATGTGTATTTATACGTAAAATAGCTTCTTTTAAAATTAAATCAGAAGTCATTTATTTTGACATCTAGACATATTGATATTTATCCACACATTTATTTAAAAATGTATACATTTATTTCTACATTTCTACATAAGTAAAGTATGGTCCTCGATGAAGGTTCCGTACCTGAGCGTTCTCGGGGTCTTCAGCTCGCGGCTGCCTGTGAGGAGACGACGGCAGCAGAGCCAGGAAATGAGACTGAAACGCCTGCAGAACATGTTGACGATCAGAGTTTAAAGAGCAATTATTGAATAAATGAATAAAGTTCATGATCAAACACTCGCTGATGTAAAAGTTCAACTTCTCAGTGGAGAATAAAAGGTTCAACATCTTAAATCACTTCAAGTTTATCTGCACCAGTGGTTGAAGTTGACGAAGTTTTTCCAAATGTTGTCGTTCGTTTAATCATTTGATCTTTTTGAAATAATTTAATTAAATATTTTCTATATTGAAATGTAAAATACATTTCAAATACATTATTTTCCTCACAGTCTTCATTATAAAAATGTTGATATAATAGTGACATTTATATTTAATTTAAAAGGTGATTTATTTATAAATTTTATATTACTTTATAATTTATTAGAACATTTTTTACTATTGCAATAATAATAATGTTTAATTATTAAAAGAATATCAATTTGTGTAAAACAAAATTACTCATTTTGAAAAAAATCCATTTTAATAAATTAATACTAATTTTAACACAGAAAATATGAAAAAAAAGCTTAAACATCAACAGCTTAATAAAAATAAAAAAATCAACATTTAAATGGTTCAATTCAACTAATATTCTGAAGATACTGATGAACTTCTTTAATTTCAAGTTTCTTTTATGATCAGTACTTAATATTTTACTCGTTCTATTCCAGGAAAACAAAAGTGAAACCGAAGAACACAAAGTAGATATAATGAGGCTTTAAACACAAATTCAATGTTATTCAATAATTCATGGATCTTGTGTTTAAGAAAAAAACACATTTGTTGTGTCTTTTCCAAGTGTTTCTCTTTTTAAAAGCTCGTCTGACGTCAGGATCATAAATATAATTAAACTAAATGTATTTTATTAATTAAACATTTACTTTATTTATACTTTAATGTAATTTATCTTTTATTGTATTTTATTCTTCCATTTTTTTGGGGGGATTTTAGTTCTGATTCTCAATCTTTTCCTTCTCTCCTCCTCTCTTCATTCCTCTCTTCTTCCTTCCAACCGGGTCTGGTTCTGCTCAAGGTTTCTGCCGGTTCATTCTTCAAGGCTACACTAGTGTCGCTCACTGTGATTGGCTGAGACTCGTCTTCCTTCGTCTTACATGACGTTGTTCTGATTGGACACTAGAAATAAAAGTGATTTTCTCATCAAATATATACAAAAAAGTCACTTTTAAGTTTAAAAACTAATCACTTAAAGAATGTTCTGGTTTTTTCTTCTTTTTTTTTTTTTTTTTTTTTTTTAAAAACTAAAGTAATCACTTCGGATGAAAAGCCCTGATCATGATTCAAGTTTTTAAAGATGATTTTATAGATAATGATGATGATAATGTCGTTTGAATCTCCATCAGCTCACCTCCAGCGCGTGACAGTTGGCTCGGCTCAGCTGCTCCTTGAGTTCCTCGTTCTCCAGCTTCAGCTTCTCCAGCGTCTCGTCGTTCTCGCCGCTCTGCGACACAAGGGTCAGTAACTCAAGGTCATCTCCAGGTGTGGACCTCCTCCTCCTCCTCACCCTGATCACCTCCTTCCTGCTCCTCAGCTCCTGCTTCAGCGCCGCGTTCTCCTGCTCCAGCGTCTTGACCAGCGACGACTGGCGGGCGTGAGGCTCCAGGGCGGCGTTCTGAGAAGAAACATCACGTTCATGTTTCGACTCGTGAGCCACGACGAGATCAATAAAATAATCACCGCGTCGTGTCGAAGATCCTCCTGTTTCTTCACGGCCGGCTTGGAGTCTCTGCGCGGCTTCAACACGAGTTTCCGGCTCTGGATCTGCGGCGAGGACTGAGGAGGACGAGGAGGACGAGGAGGACGAGGAGGAAGAGGAGGATGAGGAGGACGAGGAGGACGAGGAGGACGAGGAGGACGAGGAGGACGAGGAGGAAGAGGATCAGAAGAGGAGGAAGAGGAGGACGAGGAGGAAGAGGAGGACGAGGATCAGAAGAGGAGGAAGAGGAGGACGAGGAGGACGAGGAGGACGAGGAGGAGGAAGAGGAGGACGAGGAGGACGAGGAGGAAGAGGAGGAAGAGGAGGACGAGGAGGAAGAGGAGGAAGAGGAGGAAGAGGAGGACGAGGAGGACGAGGAGGAAGAGGAGGACGAGGAGGACGAGGATCAGAAGAGGAGGAAGAGGAGGACGAGGAGGACGAGGATCAGAAGAGGAGGACGAGGAGGAAGAGGATCAGAAGAGGAGGACGAGGAGGACGAGGAGGACGAGGATCAGAAGAGGAGGAAGAGGAGGACGAGGAGGACGAGGATCAGAAGAGGAGGATGAGGATCAGAAGAGGAGGACGAGGAGGACGAGGAGGAAGAGGAGGACGAGGAGGACGAGGATCAGAAGAGGAGGACGAGGAGGACGAGGAGGACGATGATCAGAAGAGGAGGAAGAGGAGGACGAGGAGGACGAGGAGGTCAGCGATGTAAAAAGGTGGTCCACGGGGCGTCCATGCGACTCACCTTCTCGCTCTGCAGGCGTTTGTTGAGAAGCGCCACCTCGTGCCGGAGCGAGTCCCTCTGGTACTGGACGGCACTGAGGTCCGACTTCAGACGAGCGTTCTGCTTGTTGACGGCCTGGAGGGTCTCGTCGCTCGCCTTCGCCTGATGGAAGGAGTTTCGGTCAGAGACGTGTCATGGAAGACATGATGGGTTGAATCACCTTCTCCGATCGCGTCTTTCTGCTCACGCTTTTCTGATCGTCCAGCATCTGGAACGAAAAGCGAGTTTAATCGAAGAACACGATAAAACGTTTTAATCTTCAGCCTCTAACCTCCTGAAATGTCACGTATTATTAGTGAAACATTACATATATTTATGATTAACGCATAGAACAGTCTGCAGTTACACCGTTATGACGCTAGGGGGCGCCACAAATAAAGTGTTCAATGTCAACGCTCCTTCGTTGCAACATAACATGTGCATCCATTTACAAAATGGACGACGGCTGCATCTTAAAAAGAATAGCTTGAGTTAAATAAAAAAAATAAACAAATAATATTTGTGGTTGAATTAAAACATTTTAAAATTATTTATTGCGGCTTTAAGAGGCTCCATTTACACTTTAGGATAAATATTTCACTTTAAATTGATCAAACTTTCTTTCAAACAATCTGGATTTCATTTTTTTATGGGAGAACAAACTTTTGTTAAAAAATGCAACTTTCACATTAAAAAAAATACTTTTCTTTCTTTTCATGTATGAAAGTGTTGATGAATATCTCGTATCGTGAGATGAATATCTCGTATCGATTTGTAAGCTAAATACCTCGTATTGTGAGCTAAATATCTCCCACCGTGAGCTGAATATATCGTATCGTGAGCTGAATATATCGTATCGTGAGCTGAATATATCGTATCGTGAGCTGAATATATCGTATCGTGAGCTGAATATATCGTATCGCGGGCTGAAATATATCGTATCGTGAGCTGAATATATCGTATCGTGAGCTGAATATATCGTATCGTGACCTGAATATATCGTATCGTGAGCTGAATATCTCGTATCGTGAGCTGAATATATCGTGCGGAGACCTGACCATATATCTATCGTGAGCTGAATATATTGTTATCGTGAGCTGAATAAATCGTATCGTGAGCTGAATATATCGTATCGTGACCTGAATATATCGTATCGTGAGCTGAATATATCGTATCGTGACCTGAATATATCGTATCGTGAGCTGAATATATCGTATCATCGTGAGCTGAATATATCGTATCGTGAGCTGAATATATATCGTATCGTGAGCTGAATATATCGTATCGTGAGCTGAATATATCGTATCGTGAGCTGAATATATCGTATCGTGAGCTGAATATATCGTATCGTGAGCTGAATATCTCATATCGTGAGCTGAATTATCGTGGAGCTGAATATATCGTGCGAGGATCGTGAGGCGCGTGAATATATCGTATCGTGATGAGCTGAATATATCGTATCGTGAGCTGAATATATCGTATCGTGAGCTGAATATATCGTATCGTGAGCTGAAATATCTATCGTGAGATATCTATCGTGAGCTGAATATCTCGTATGGTGAGCTGAATATAGCTGATTATCGTGAGCTGAATATATCGTATCGTGACCTGAATATATCGTATCGTGAGCTGAATATATCGTATCGTGAGCTGAATATATCGTATCGTATCGTGAGCTGAATATATCGTATCGTGAGCTGAATATATCGTATCGTGACCTGAATATATCGTATCGTGACCTGAATATATCGTATCGTGAGCTGAATATCTCGTATTGTTGAGCATATCGTATCGTGAGCTGAATATATCGTAAAATCCCATCGCCCCGTGGCGAGCTGGAATATATCGTTCTTCGTGACCTGAATATATTGTATATCGTGATGAAAGATATGTCTTCGTGAGGTTAATTTGTTTCGACCTGAAATTGATCAAACTTTCAGCCTGGATTTTTTTTTTTTTTTATGAGAGAAAAAAACGTTGTTTTAAAACGCAACTTGGAAAAACATTTTCATCTCTTCATGACTAAAAGTGTTCAATGAAATGAAGATTCCTCTGATAACCACTAGGATGTTCTTTACCCGTCTCTGCCTCTCAGAGTTGAGCCCCTCGTCCCTCGGGCCCCCCGGCTTCACTCTGGTCAGCTGCAGCTTCAGCTTCTCCACATTCGCCACATTCTGGCTGTTTTTCTCCGACAGCTTCAGATTCTCCTTCTCCAGGTTCTGACTCTGAAGACGAAGTTCTGAAATCTGGAGAATTTCCCCGAGTTATGATGCGTTTGTTCCACATCGCAGCCTGAAAACCACGTGGGTCGGGTCTGGTACCTGACTGCTGAAGTTCTCCTCGGCCTTCTGAGCCACAATCTTTTCTCGGTCCAACTCCTCTTGGGCGTGTCTGAGGAAAATCCAGGGAAAACAATGAACAACGATGACATCACGACACGTGAAAAGAAACAAGGGTTCAATTCTTACATCAGCTCGTCCTGCTTCTCCTTCAAATCCTCCTCTTGCAACACGACGATCTTCTTCCTCAGAGTCTGGTTTTCACCTGCCAGCTGTTTGTTCTTGGAGCTGCAGGACAACAAGAGTTTGGACTTTAAACCACACGTTAGCGCCGACATGTTTGTTCAGGAGGACAACAACAAAAACAACAACAAACAACAACAAAAACACACTTTTTAACAAACAAACATCTAATGGAGGGATTGAGGGAAACAAGTATATTTCTGAAAACAACTGGTCACGTCAGAATCGTCCTTGAGTTGTCGGTGCAAAGACGTCTTTACTAGAAACCTTTTCGGGTCAAACAAGACCATCTTTCGAAATATTCATGGTTTCTTCCGGAGGTTCTTCCCAGTTCTGTCCAAAATAGACTCAACTGTCTTCGTAGGACCAGCAGTTCTACTCCGAGTCTCTCCCGGATGACAAAGACAATTGAAGCTTTTGTGACATAAGAACCAAAGATTGAAATCAGTTTCAGAAAATCTGAATATCTTGTATCGTGAGCTGAATATCTTGTATCAAATCGTGAGCTGAATATCTCGTATCGTGAGCAGAATATATCGTATCGTATAGAATTGTGAGCTGAATATCTCGTATGGAAATGTAACATGAGCTGAATATGTCGTGTTGTGAGCTGCATCTAGATCTGAATATATCGAATACTAATGTAGAGAATGATAAACAATACCTCAAGCATTCTTCCTCTTTAACATAAACCTCGACTTGTAAAAGATTTCGGCCCCTGCATGATGAGTTTGACAATCCTGGTCTATGATAATCGGACGTTCATCTGCTTCCTACAAGGTTGAAGGATCTGTGGTGTGGAGGAACACGACAATCAGGGTCACAGCACATGTCGAAGGTCTAATGAAGGACACGAACACAAGGTCGAGGAGGGAGACCACGGCTACGATGCTTCTCCTCCACGTTACCTAGTTAGAGAGTCAGACTGCTCTTGTGGCTCTGAGGGGCTTCTGTAACTCGGCTGGTGATCTTCAAACATCTCCGACAGCTTGAGGTTCTCCGCCCGCATCTGGACGACCTCCTCCAACAGAGACTCGCTCTGGACTTTGGGGAAAACGTTCAAACTTTCCAGACTCCACACTCTTTGCTCCAGTTCTCCGTTCTGCTCCTTCAGCTTGGCGTTCTCGCACAAGCAGTCCTCGTATCGGATCTGAAGCTCCGTCATCTGGAGGACCTGCATCTCCAACACTCGCAGGTGTTCCTTGAGCAGAAACATCTTGACCTTGAGTCTGTGGTTCTCCTCCGCAAACCGCTGCCCCGTCCTCAGCTTCTCCTCCTGATGAGCCAGAACATTTTCCAGCAACGCGCTCCTTCTCTCCAGGAGGAGAATCTTCTCACGGAGCAGGACCATCTCCTCAGCGTCGTCCAACTCCTCGTTCTCTCCACCGTGTGAGTCGGTCATTGCGGTTTCACAAAAAGAGCCAAAGTCAGTTTCGTGCGACTCAAAGCTCTCCTTGGAAGGTTCACCACCTGCCGGCTCGACCGCAACCTCATGATCCGGCTGGTTCTCGTGGGAAGAACATCCAGAGGGTTCCTGGTGAGGGTCATCTTCTTCACATGACTCCTGAGTGGAACCCTCAAAAGCCTCAAAAGAGTCCTGCCTGATCAGAACAGATTCTCTTTTGTTCGGGCTGATCTTGAAGTCGACACTGTTGGTATCGTGGGAAACGTTGCTTGAATCGGGAACGTCGGAATCATTTGGTTGCTCGATGGCCTCCAGTGATGGATCTTCATCCTCCATCTTCATCTCAACCCGTGTCTCGGCACGACCTTTGAGCCGCTCCTCAAGGTCACCCACGCACCCCTGAAGCTCCTGACGTTCCAGCTCAAAGTCCAGAGCGGCCTGTCGGAGCAGCATCTCCAACTCCTGGACCTTCACGCTCAAATCGTCTCGCTGGGTCAGCAGCTGGATCCTCTCGGCCGCCTGCGACTCGGAGAAGCTCAGCATCTGGTCGCACTTCAGCTCCAGTTCGGACCGGTCCTTCTGAAGTTCTGCCCTCTCGTGACGGAAATCTTCCACCGACTGCTTCAGCAGCATCTCAGTTTCCACCTGTTTCTGGAAGGAGTGAGCGAGAAGATCCTCCTGGCTCTGCAGGCTTCGCTCAAGACGGTGATGAAGGTCGTTGAGTTGTCGGCCCAGGGTCATCTCCTTGTTCTGGACCATGCTGATCAAGCTGTCCTCATCTTCTTGCAGCAGCTGGTTACTCGTCAAAGGTTCTTCCACCTCCTCCTGCGACCCTCTCTCCTCCTCCACTGCCTCCATCTTTCTTCTCTGGTCCTCAAACATCTCCAGAGCTCTCTGCACCTGAGCAGTCCACTGCTGCTTCTCCAGGGCGTGGCCCTCAGAGAGCATCTTCAGCTCGCTCTCGTAACGCTCCTCCAGTTTCAACACGTCGGCCTGAAAACGCTCCTGGTCGCTAGAGAAACGTTCCTCGACGTTCTTGAGTCTTTGAGAGAAGCTGCTCTCGACCTCCTTCCTGCACATCATTTCAAAAGGTGTTCATGACAAGATTCTATTCTAGTACGACACCTGTCACTCAAGAAACCTGACAGAAATGTATTTGTAGATCTCAAAACCTTATACAGGAGCATTAATTACATGATGTTTTAATGGTATTACAAGAATAAATCTACACCTTTGACCAAAAACATGGAAAATAATCGTTTTTAAATATTAATTCAAGTATAAATCTCCAAATATGTTTTTAAAACATGGCCAATTCTTCATGTCTGGAAAGTTTAGTCATCAAAAGTTTTTATAGAAGTCAGAATTATATCGTTTTTTAATGTTAATGTAGGTACAAATCTACTCTGCAAGACTTATTACTCAGAACTATTTAAGGAATTTAAAATTAAATCATATTTCAACGTAAAAGTGGATATAAATCTACACTTTAATGCATTTTCCAACAAAAACATGGAAAAATGACTACATTATGGAATATTTTATGTATCAAAAACATTTAAAGAAGTCATGATTTAATATAAATGTAAGTATAAATCAACACTTTAAATAATTTTAATCAAATCATGAACAATTACTTCTTGTCTGGAAAGTTTAGGCATCAAAACTACCTTATTTAGAGAAGTTTACTTTTACATTAAAAGATTAATAATGTTTATTATAATGTTAATTATAAAGAAAATGATAATTTGCATATTTCAATGACATCACAAGTACCAGGTGACGTCAATCAAACACCTGCAGGAGCCAAGGCCTCAGATGGGGAAGTTCCCTCACAGGTTGATTGACTTGCTCTTGTAGCATTCAGATGAGATTAGGATTAAAAGAGGATTAACTTCATCCTGACATAACTTTTGTAAACAAAATACTTTGTTATACGATACTTTACGCTAGTTTAGCCGCTCGCTAACAAGGCTAGCTGCGCGAATCGAATGAGGAAATTTAACTAAACAAAACAGTTATTTAATTAATTGATTTTTAATGTATTTTGAATTTAACTTTAATTAATTAATTTATATATGCAAACTTTAACGTTTGAGTCACTTCTATTTTATTGTACATGATTAATTCATTCTATTTTAGTACGTATCCATTTTATTCAAACAATAAAATTAAAAGTTTTCCCGATTCTAAAAAGGTGCAACGAGGCATCAGTCAGGAACAAACAAAGTCAGGAGTCCCGACCGTCTCCGTGGCAACATGACAAACAGGAAGTGGATTCTTCCACCTGGCCAGCAGAGGTCAGAGGTCAAGTGTCTCACCTCTCCTCGACGATGTCCTCCCGCAGCCGACTCAGCGTGAGCGACAGCGAGCTCCTCTCCTCCGAGTGTTTGCCGGTGAGTTTCTCCAGCGCCTCCTGGTGACGCTCCTCCAGACGAGCCTTCTCCTCCCGCAGCAGACGCTCCAGCGCGTTCTCCAGCTCCTCCTTCTCGGCGTCCATCTTCTCGCGCTCCTCGCTCAGCCTCTCCTGCAGCATGGCCTCGTAGTCGTCCTCCAGCTGCAGCCGCTCCTTCTCCCACTCCTGCCTCAGCCGCGCCTCCCTCTGCTGGCTCTGCTCCTGCAGCTGCAGTCGCTCCTGCACGACGGCGCCGAGGAGCGACTCCTTGTGCTGCTGCTGGAGGTCCTTCTTCTCGCCCTCCCACGCCTTCTCCTTCTCCTCCTGCTCCTGCACCAGCCGGAGCATCTCGCCCGCCAGCAGACCCTGCAGAAGTTCATTGTTCTGCTCGTCCAGACGGGCTCTCTCCTCCTGCCACTGCTCCTTCAGCTCTCGGACCTTCTCGTCCTGCGCCTCCTCAAACTCGCACCTGGCCTTTTCCATGGCCTCCTTCAGTTCCTCCTCATACTGTTGCTGTACTTGTTTCTTCTCCTCCCTGCTGCTCTCAAGCAGCATCTTCTCAAACTCCTTCTTCTCCTCCTCGTGAGCAGCCATCTTCTCCTTCTCCTTCTCCTGCATCTCCAGCAGCTCCTCCTCCAGCTCTCGCACCTTCCCGGCATGTTGACCTCTGAGCTCCTCCACCTCAGCCTCCTGGAGTCTGAAGGTCTTCATCTGCTCCTCCAGACCCGCCTTCAAGTCCTCGGCCTCCCGCAGCTGCCGCCGGAGCTCCTCCACCACCTCCTGGTGCCTCAGATCTTCCTCCTCCTTCTCGCCGTGGCGCTCCAGCTCCGCCTGCTCCAGCTGGCTCTGGAGCGCCACCTTCTGGTGCTCGAGCGTGGACACCTGCTCCCTCAGACCCTGCACCTGGTCCTGGTGCTGATGCGACGAACCCTGAGTCTCCAGCGTCTTGTTGAGAACGTTGATCTGTGGAGATCCACTCGTTATTGAACTGCATTTTATTCCTAATTTAATGATCACGTAACAAACTCATTATATCGTGAGCAAATACTTTTTAAAATCGCATCGTATTTGTTGTTATTTCCTCCAGAAAACCTTCATTAAACACTTTTAATTTAGACTCCGACGATCAACAATGTAGGGAATTATATACACGTCTGGAATTACAACTTCTTCATCCAATACTTCCTCCAAAATGGACGACTTGAACATCTTAATTTACAATTAATTTACTTTATTTAGTTTCTTATATGTAGGCATTACATGAAATACTATGTTTTTTTATTTTAAGAAGTTTTTATTGAAATAAAACTGTGGACAATGATGTGAATATGATGTTAAATAATAATGTGTGTTTTGAGGGACGAGATGAATCATTACGATGAAGAACCAACATGTAACATCGAGACGTCATACACTGAGGGACGACTCATCAAAGATGTGGAACTTCTCACCTTGTTCTCCAGCTGGTTCCTCAGAGCCTCCATGTCTCGGCTGTGCTGCTCCCTCAGCTGCTCCAGCTTCATCTCCGCCTCCAGGCTGAGGCTGAACGGATGAACGTCCTCCGAGCCGATGCCTGTGGACACACACACGGGTCAGTGGACGGGTCAGCACACACACCTCACACACACACACACTGACCCGGGTCCGACTCCACGCCCGGACTCTTGCTCTCCAGCTCCTCGGACAAGGGTCTGTGGCAGGACGGGTGGTTCGGGGCCAGACGGTCCTGCAGCTCGGACTGGAGCTCGTCGATACGATCCTGCAGCTCCTGGAAGAGTCGACACGTGAACCTTCTGATGGAACCTTCAGGGACCTTCAGGGACCTTCAGGGACCGGAGTCGGACTCACCCTGCACTGAGCCTCGTACCCGGACCTGAGCTGCTTCATCCTCTCCTCCTGCAGGAAGAACTCGGCACTGCACGGGTCAAGGTCACCGAACTGACCATGAAGAGAACGAGTTCACGAGTTAGACGTGAAGGAATGTGAAGCACTGAGACGACACATACATCTGCCAAGAATCCTACTTTACAGGAATTCATTTAAAAATATATAAAACTGCAAACAATCAAACCAATAAAATGACTTCCATGATTTAAAGATGTTTTTACACAAGTTAATAAAAAAAGAAGTTGAACAATGTAAACAAATGAAAAGTCCATAAAAATAAAGAGTTAATAAAACAAAAATATCTCGTATCATATAGAATCGGGAGCTGAATATGTCGTATCGTTAGCTCAATATATTATTGATAAAAAATATATATATAAAAAAAAGAGTTGGAAAAACTACAAAAAAACGAAAAGGAAAAAAAAGTTGTGTTTTAATTTTTTTTCATAAAAAGTAAATTAAAAGTTGATTAAAATGTAAGAAAAGTTAAAAAAATTAAGCTATTGAGAAAATAAATACAAGTAGAAAGTTAAAATGATTAAACCAAAGAGAGTCATTAACAACAAAAAGTTACATTTAAAAAAATAAAAATTCTATAAAAATTATGAAAACAAATATCTTCAGAAAAAGAAAATAAATTGATATTTACAAATGCTTTTGTTGTGTTTTATCATGTTTATATTGGGCGTTTGAGTGGCAGCTGTGAGAAGACATAGAAGTCAATGATAGTTCCTTCAATCCTCCCTGGATCCAGATGGAACTACAGAAAACCACCTTTCACTTCTACATCTGCCCACAAATGTCATTTAAACCAGATATAAAAGTAACGTAATCTCTGCCTCTCTTTGGTGGTGAAACACAACTAAATGTTTTTAAGCTATAATAACCTTCATTAAATACCTTTTCCGTCAAAACGTTTTCCAAACTGGTTTGCAGTTTTGTGATCTGATCCTGCATCTCCATCATTCTTTCGCTGCTTTCCAGCAACTCCATTTCCAGGCGCCGGTTTTCCTGCACAGACGAAGAAGAGCATGTTTGTCCGAGCATCGACTTCATCGACGTGAGAAACAATGGATTTAAGAAAAGATGCTTTCAGTCGATCATGCCTTCGTTTGAGGTTCATTCATGGGAAAGAAAAATATTTTTAATGCATAAAATGATCCAAAACTGCAAGTAAAATCCAGCGAAATGTTGACACTAAAATTAAATTTGTTCCAGAAGCCACAAAAAACCTCACTAAACCACTTTCCCCTTAAGAAAGAAGTGAAAGTTGAATCAGCTGCTGTCACGAGAAACTATTATTATCAGCGACTCGAAACAAATGTGCCTTAAAAAAAAAACACAACTAAACACAAAAACACTGTTGTTTGTGAGAGTTTTTCCGGCTGCAAACCTTGATGGTGATGGACAGATGATCCCGGAGAAAGGACTCGTCATCCTTGAACTTGTGGATCTCGGCCTCCAGCTCCTCCCTCATCAGCGCCGCCTGCTGCTGCGTCTGTTCCATCTCTTGGTTGAGTTGAGCTCGGAGCGACGTCAGCTTCTCTCGGTGCTCCTGGTCCAGCCGCCTGTCAATCACGTGTGACGAGATGATGCACGGATGAGACAGTGTTTCAGGGTCACCGCAATATTGAATGTTTCATTTTAGATTTTAAATGTTTTTTAATGTCAAGTTTTTATGTTTAAATGTTTTTTTTAAGCATTGTTCATTCTTTTTTACAATTTAATTTAGGAGTTTGTATTGTAAAAGTATTAATAACTTTGCTTTTCTAATCATTTAATTAAATAAAATACACATTTAAAAAGACATGAGACACAGGAGTCCCAGGAGATCAGGGCTGTGTCTCAAATCGCATACTACTCTTAGTATGCTAGAAGTTAGTATGCATCAGTTTAGTGTACATACTAACTAGTACGCAAATTCTTCTACTTCTATTTAACGATGTTTCAAGCAGCTGTAGGAACACTAGCGCCACCTGCTGGCAGCACGTTTTGCAAGTTTGGAAAAATAAATAGAGAAAAAATATGAGAATCTAAATATTCGCGAGATATTTAAGCTGGTATCAGCAGCGAAGACGTGTTTATCCTCCTACTGCTGCTGAAAATACAACTGTAAGTATATGAATATATATGCATTTATATATGACGTAACTTCCTTTTAAAACGTCACTAAGATGGGGCTGTTTAGTGTGGTTAGTGTCCATCGAACCATGCTCAGTTTTGTGGGCGTGTTAGTACGCCAATTTAGTGTGCATGGCGCACTAATTTTCACATACTAAGAATTGAGACACACTAACGCACTAAAAATACTAACTTTTAGTACGCTAGTATGCGATTTGAGACACAGCACAGGAAAAAGCCTGAACAAATAAAAATATGGGACGAGAAAGAGGAGGGTTTTATCTTGTTCATCAGAGCCAAAAGATCAGCCGGAGTCACAGTGCTAAAGGAGGACCACAGGCTGGATAACCTTAAACGCTGCCGATCACAGGCGCCGCCGGAAGCAGAAGTAAAGAAACATGCCAGTATAAATACTGCCTCCATCCATATAGTATAAAGGAATACAGATGTTTTGAAAAAGGTGCAGCGTGTGGAGAACCAGAAAAAAAAAAATCACTGACAATAAGGTTGTAATGAAACAAACATTTTAAACTAGTGGGAATTTTTTTCATAGAAGCTGTTGCGAGTTTGCTTGACATAATGATATAATAAAATAAAGTATACAGCTCAGATTTTATATATTCTTTTATTTATTTTTTTACACATACAGTTTAATATTCTAATTCCAATAATTAATAAAGAAATGAAAATTTAAAAGCAATAAATATATTGATACATTTAGAATTAATTGAAATGATTAAATTGGTTTAATTCAGTTGTTAATTAAAGATATGTTTATATAATGATTTAATTCATTTTTTCAATAGAAAAAAATTCAACCTTTTAAAAATATATATTATGGAATTGAATTATTAAATTGTAAAAAAAATAATAATTTCAGTGAGAAACATCTTAAGTTCAAACCTTTATTCGTCTGGTGCTAATGAATTCTACTGATAAAATTAAACTATAAAAAACTTCAGTCACCTGAGGTTGAGGATGTTGTTCTGCTCGATGGACGAGTGATGTTCGTCCACTTCTGCCGCCAGTTGAGATTTCAGCTTCTCCGCCTTGTCCAGGTCCGTCCGGAGCTTCACCTTCTCTCTGCTCTCTCGGTCCACGCGCTCGCTGGTCACATGACAGGAAGTTGACGACACAAACAAACCGTCGTCCATCTTTTAAAAAAAGAAAGAGACTCACAGCAGGAATCTGATCTCGGCCTTGAAACTGGCCGCGGCCGCCTGATGGATCCCGTTCCTGCTGCCCAGCAGCTCGTGCTCCAGCGCCGCCGCCAGCTCGCCCAGACTCAGCTTCGCGTCCAGGTCGAAGTTCAACGCCTTGAAGGAGAGGTTTTAGATCCTGATCCCCGACCGTCATCGTATCCGTGCTCACCTGCAGGATCTCGCTGCTGTTCTCGATCCCCTCGTCCGACCAGGCGTCCACCAGGAGGTCCACGGGAGCGAAGCCGGTGCCGTCGTCCAGGCCGGAGAACAGACTCGTGCCGATGCTGCAGGTCAGCGCCGACGGGTTCGCCGTCCGGCGGCCATCGTCGTCGAACGCCTGAAGGCGGGAAGTTAACGATGGTTACAAATTTTTTTTTTTTTTTTAGCATAGTTTTTCTACGTTCCATGTAAAGGTAGGGTAGGTGTTCTTCCAGAACATTATTAGAGTGCAAACCTCTTTCTTCAGGCTCTCCCCTCCACGGCTGCATCAATTCTCTCACATTTTAGAAGATATTGAAACGAGCCCAGAAGATTAATATGATGATGCGTGTACTTACATCTATCAGTGGATTTCACCGTGTTTTCGCCTCAACTTTCATGGTTAATGTAGAATTTAACATTTAAAATGTTCAAACTTTTGTTTTTTAAAGCATTTTTAATAAATGTTGAGCTAATAATAAATGTATTGTCGGGAGACTCCATTATTAAAAGACTTTGAATTATTATTATTTTTAACCAAAATTGTTTGAAATGTTTAGGTTTAATTTCTTTTTTCTTTCAAAATTGTTTTTTTTAAATACAATTTAAAAAATGTTCTTACCTCTTGGCCTTTTGAATTCAATAAAAATGTTTGGTAGAATTTTGCCACTATTTTATATTGAATTTCAAGAACTTTTATCAAATTAAAAACATTAACTTCAGAAAATGTATCTTTGAATTATTGGAACTTTTTGATTTGATTTTTTCTTTTGAATCATTGAATTTTGTTTGTTTTTTATTTATTTTTTGGTCAATAATATTTTCACTGAATTGTTGAATTTATTTTTAGTTTTAAACCATTTTTATAAATAATAATATCAAATATTTTTCCTAATTCATTGCCTTTTAAGATTTTGTGACGAGAATAAGCAAAACAAAGAGAAAATAACACACAATATAAATCATAAAAATAACATTCAAGTCAAATAATAATGAACAATAAGGAGTAGAACGAGAAGCAGGTAAATAGATTTCTATGGACTCACCTGAGTGGAGTGGAGTCTCTTCAACTGTCGGTACGGAGTCGACGACGACGGCGTCGGAGGTTTGTTGTGATTCACGAGGTTGGAAACAAACTCCTGAACATTCATGACTTCATCATCATCAACGTTCTGGACGACGTCGCCGTTGATCTGAAGAACAACGAGGTCCACGAGCGTCAGAGAAGAAGAAGAAAGAAAGAAGAAGAAAAAAGAAAGAAAGTAGAAAGAAGAAGAAAAAGAAAGAAAGAAAGAAAGTAGAAGTAGAAGTAGAAGAAAGAAAGAAAGAAAGAAAGAAGTAGAAGAAAGAAAGATAGAAGTAGAAGAAAGAAAGAAAGAAGTAGAAGAAAGAAAGAAGTAGAAGAAGAAAGATAGAAGAAAAAGAAAGAAAGAAATAGAAGAAAGAAGAAAGAAAGAAGTAGAAGAAAGAAAGAAGTAGAAGAAAGAAAGAAAGAAAGAAAGAAAAAATTAGAAGAAAGAAAGAAAGAAAGAAGTAGAAGAAAGAAAGAAGTAGAAAGAAAGAAAGAAAGAAAGAAGTAGAAGAAAGAAAGATAGAAGTAGAAGAAAGAAAGAAGTAGAAGAAAGAAAGATAGAAGTAGAAGTAAAGAAAGAAAGAATAGAAGAAAGATAGAAGAGAAGAAAGAAAGAAGTAGAAGAAAGAAATAGAAGTAGAAGAAAAAAGAAAAGTAGAAAGAAAGAAAGAAAGAAGTAGAAGAAAGATAGAAGTAGAAGAAAGAAAGAAGTAGAAGAAATATAGAAGTAGAAGAAAGAAAGAAAGAAAGAAGTAGAAGAAAGAAAGAAGTAGAAGAAAGAAAGATAGAAGTAGAAGAAAGAAAGAAGTAGAAGAAAGAAAGATAGAAGTAGAAGACAGAAAGAAAGAAGTAGAAGAAAGAAAGAAAGAAGTAGAAGAAAGAAAGATAGAAGTAGTAGAAAGAAAGAAAGAAGTAGAAGAAAGATAGAAGTAGAAGAAAGAAAGATAGAAGTAGAAGAAAGAAAGAAAGAAGTAGAAAAAAAGAAAGAAGTAGAAGAAAGAAAGAAACAAGTCGAAGAAAGGAAGTAGAAGTAGAAGAAAAAAGAAGCAGAAGTAAGAAAGTAGAAGTAGAAGTAAATAAGTAGAAGTAGAAGAAAGAAAGAAGAAGTAGAGGTAGAAGAAAGAAGAAGAAGAAGAAGAAGAAGAAGAAGAAAGACGACAGCGACGCTCACGAACCTCCAGACCCAGACGTTCACACAGAGCCAGCAGCACCACAGGATCTGCACATCCGTCCCACGAGATGTTGAGGTCGAGGCAGGCGTCGCGCAGACGCTCCTGCAGACGTCCACACAGAGGAGGTCTCTGGGGGGTGCTGGGCTCGTCCGGGTTCCACAGGTGCATCTGACCTGAGGGACCACGAGACCATGAGGTGACTTTGATACGACGAATGTTACAAACGTTACCTTCAGCCTCGAACTCCTCCGAGCTCCGGTCGTCAGCGTTCCAGCGCTAGAGGAAGAGCAGAGGCACTGAGAGAGAGAATACCTCTGCCAAGGTGATCATTTCACATGATTTCACTGGAACAAAGTGTACTAGGAGTGTGTATTGTCAGGAAACTGATGTTATGTATCACAATACAGAGTCAACGATACCATATATAGTGATACTGTAGTAACAAGTATACATGTGTTGCATTGTCGAGTACTTGTTACAATACGTATCACAATACAGGGTCAACGATACGATATATATTCATATATAGTGATAGTGTTGTAACAAGTATATATGTGTAGTATTGTCCAGTACTTGACTCTGGTGTTGTGATAGTGTAGTAACAAGTATATATGTGTAGTATTGTCCAGTACTTGACTCTGGTGTTGTGATAGTGTAGTAACAAGTATATATGTGTAGTATTGTCCAGTACTTGACTCTGGTGTTGTGATAGTGTAGTAATCCACATTTAATCAAATCCACAATACTACACATATATACCAATCCTTCAAAACCTTCCTAGATCCAGATGGAACTAAATCAAATGTCAGCTCATTATACTCGATTAAAATGATTTAAAACATTTACAATTTCTGAATTTATCAAATGTATTTAAACCCAAAAACCTTCTTTATAAACATCAAAACATAGTTTATATAACAGTTTAATAAATGGTTAAACTTTAAATTAATTGAAAAAAGTATAAAAACATTAAAAACGGAGGCAAATGATTCATTTGTAGTAAAAAAAAAAAAAAGTTGAATAAATAAAAACATGAACTAATGCTGGTCTTTGTGTAGCCTCTCGTCCTCAGCGAGACGAGGTCAGGCAGACTGTGACCCACTGAGCTCCGACCCAAATGGACCCGAGTCCAGCTTTGTCTGGGAACAAACACTGAGGGAATGAAGAACAGATGGGTTTGGTCCATGTATAGTGTGGAGGTATTCAGGAGGGCGGGGGGGCCGGGGTGGGGGCCTCATTGTTCCGGGCCCTGCACCCCCTTTTAGCTGCACCGCCCCCCCGACCCTTCCCCATCTGCTGGACCACGTGCCCCCCAACACAACTCTTGATACCACAAGACACGCTTCAGGTCAGAGTCGGAGAACGTCTCTGGTTATCGCTGATGATGAGGTTCTAGGGTTGAGTCAGTACTCAGGGTGACTTAGGTCTGTTTGCTAGTTTATGTTTGTGTCTGAACCAGAAGGATCGTCTCGCCTGCAGTTCATACTAAACTCTGCAGCCAGAATTCTGAGCCGCTCTAGTAGAAGAACTCACATTTTTCCTTCAAACTCTTCACTAGTTTCTTTCAGGATCATTTTTAAAATCTGCTTCTTACTTTCATATCTATTCATGATCTACGGACTCCTTCAAGAAACAACTTTCTTGTTGTTCCTGCTGTGTTTGTCTCAGTGTCGTCTTGATCTTTTGAGTCAATATTTTAACTGTGTATTGTTTAAGCGCTTTGTGACCCTGGTTTAGAAAGAAAATACTTACTTAAACTTAAATCATGCAGAAAGTAATACGTCTTTTTGAATTAATACTACTATTATTTTAATACGAAACTCAACGTTTGCACTTTTAATGAATATAAAACTGGACTTTTTTTTTTACAAAATCTGGAAAAAACTTTAATAAATAAAACTCTTTTTTAGTTTCAGTTGATTTTACTTCTGATGGACAGTTTATTTATTTTTAATTACACTCTTTATTTACAACTTTTTTCAATGGATTATTGTAGAATTAAAAAAATCTAAGTCGAAATGTTTAGTGATATCTAATCAAAAATGTCTATGTAAATGTAATTCAGATCTGATTTCATAATATATTATAAACATGTTGATGTATCTATATCTATGTCTATATCTATATCTATATCTATGTCTATGTCTATATCTATATCTATGTCTATGTCTATGTCTATATCTATATCTATGTCTATATCTATATCTATGTCTATATCTATGTCTATGTCTATATCTATATCTATGTCTATATCTATATCTATATCTATGTCTATATGTATATCTATGTCTATATCTATATCTATATCTGTCTATGTCTATATCTATGTCTATATCTATATCTATATCTGTCTATGTCTATGTCTATATCTATGTCTATATCTATGTCTATATCTATGTCTGTCTATGTCTATATCTATGTCTATATCTATGTCTATATCTATGTCTATATCTATGTCTATATCTATGTCTATATCTATATCTATGTCTATATCTATGTCTATGTCTATGTCTATATATATATATAATTTATATTATATATTTGATGTATATAATGTGTTTTTTCAAGCATTTTATTTAGTTGTTTGTTTATTTTTGTAGAGAAAAACATAATGAAAGAAATAAACGTCAAGTTTAAAAACATGAATAAGATAAAAGTTATATTTCTTCTATTTTCCTTCACGATTAAACGTGGCTGTCAATCACATGCAGGAGGTCGAAGGTTGAATTCCGAGTGTGTTTGCGTCAGCGACTGGATCAGGATTAATGTTGCCAAGGATTGGAGCAGATCAGCCGAGGAACGTTACAAAGATCGTCTGTTCTGGGAGTTTCGTAACGGACGGGATTCAAGGTTGAGCAGCTCAGACGTCGTTGTTTCGCGTGAGATCTTCACGAGATGAATCCCAGCAAAGATCCCAACTCATGACTCGGCAAACAAACCTCAGACCTCGCGTCTCTAAGCTGCTTATCCAGGAATAACGAGGGAGAATGTGAGGACGACGTCCTTCAGCGTCTCAAACTCACCTCGCGCTTCCTGGGAATCGCCGACTCGTCGTTCTCGTCCGGCTCGTCTCCCCGAGACGGAGCTTCCGGGGAATCCGAAGGCGTCTGGATGAATTCCGGGGTCGAGCGCCGCCCGTATCGCTTGGTGCCCTTCATGAACTTAGGCTGGATCTCTGCAGAGTCTGAGGAGACGAGACAAGCTGAGGCATTCCTCAGCCAGAGTGACGCTCAATCTCTGAGCAGATGTTTAGACTACATACTCCAGATATTTAAACTTCAAACTCCAGATATTTAAACTTCAAACTCCAGATATTAAAACTTCAAACTCCAGATATTAAAACTTCAAACTCCAGATATTAAAACTTCAAACTCCAGATATTAAAACTTCAAACTCCAGATATTAAAACTTCAAACTCCAGATATTAAAACTTCATACTCCAGATATTTAAACTTCAAACTCCAGATATTTCCACTTCAAACTCCAGATATTTAAACTTCAAACTCCAGATATTAAAACTTCAAACTCCAGATATTAAAACTTCAAACTCCAGATATTAAAACTTCAAACTCCAGATATTTAAACTTTAAACTCCAGATATTAAAACTTTAAACTCCAGATATTATACTTCAAACTCCAGATATTTAAACTTCAAACTCCAGATATTAAAACTTCAAACTCCAGATATTAAAACTTCAAACTCCAGATATTAAAACTTCAAACTCCAGATATTTAAACTTCAAACTCCAGATATTAAAACTTCAAACTCCAGATATTAAAATTCAACTTTAAACTCCAGATATTTAAACTTCAAACTCCAGATATTTTTTAAACTTCAAACTCCAGATATTTAAAACTTCAAACTCCAGATATTTCAGCTTCCAAACTTTTAAACTTCAAACTACAGATATTTCAACTTCAAACTCCAGATATTTAAACTTCAAACTCCAGATATTAAACTCTAAACTCCAGATATTTCGACATTCAAACTCCAGATATTTCAACTTCAAACTCCAGATATTTAAACTTCAAACTCCAGATATTTCCACTTCAAACTCCAGATATTAAAACTTCAAACTCCAGATATTTCAACTTCAAACTCCAGATATTTCAACTTCAAACTCCAGATATTTAAACTTCAAACTCCAGATATTTCAACTTCAAACTCCAGATATTTCAACTTCAAACTCCAGATATTTCAACTTCAAACTCCAGATATTTCAACTTCAAACTCCAGATATTTCAGCTTCAAACTCCAGATATTTCAGCTTCAAACACCAGATATTTCAGCTTCAAACACCAGATATTTCAGCTTCAAACTCCAGATATTTCGACTTCAAACTCCAGATATTTCAGCTTCAAACTCCAGATATTTCGACTTCAAACTCCAGATATTTCAACTTCAAACTCCAGATATTTCAACTTCAAACTCCAGATATTTCAACTTCAAACTCCAGATATTTCAACTTCAAACTCCAGATATTTCAACTTCAAACTCCAGATATTTCAACTTCAAACTCCAGATATTTCAACTTCAAACTCCAGATATTTCGACTTCAAACTCCAGATATTTCGACTTCAAACTCCAGATATTTCGACTTCAAACTCCAGATATTTCAGACTTCAAACTCCAGATATTTCAACTTCAAACTCCAGATATTTCAGATATTTCGACTTCAAACTCCAGATATTTCAACTTCAAACTCCAGATATTTCAGAACTTCAAACTCCAGATATTTCAACTTCAAACTCCAGATATTTCAACTTCAAACACCAGATATTTCAACTTCAAACTCCAGATATTTCAACTTCAAACTCCAGATATTTCAACTTCAAACTCCAGATATTTCAACGTATCAAACTCCCAGATATTTCCCTTCAAACCCAACTTCAAACTCCAGATATTTCAACTTCAAACTCCAGCAGAAATCTTCTCAAGTCTTAAAACAGAAAGGTTTATGTGGTATAAAATACAATATACAATGACAGTTTTCACCGACAACTTGAGATTAAAAATGTCAGTTTTAAATATAGTTTAGAGTAAAATAGTGGATTAATTTAGAGAAAAATACATTTAAAAGTCAGTTTTTTACACTAATGAGTAACAACAACTTTCATTAGACGACATTGTGATAATACTTTTTATTTCCCCTTATTTGTCCGAATTTATTTATTTTTTAATGTATATTCATTTGTGTTGCATAAATATAATACACTTTTCTAATAGTAGATCTGAGAGTTGATACTGAAACAACCGGTGGTTAAAAAAGTACACTTATAGAATTATTATCTACTTTTTGCCTTATAATGTAAAAAAAAACACCGAAAATTGAAACATTTTTGGTCATTTTTGAAAAGAAATGAAACACGTTAACAAAGACTTTTCACTGGTTTGAACGACTGGTTTCTTTAGAAAGAGAAACACGAGGTTGTTTTGAGTGTAAAGTGTCAACAAACCTGGTTGGACCGGAGGCTCCGGTCGTGTTTCCGTCGACTCCAGGTTGGACGACAGCAGCAGAATGAGTTGGTTCTTGAAAAGGTCAAAGTTCACCTGAAAACAACAACATCCAACAAGATCGAGTCATTAGTTGCACTCGTCGGTCGAGGTCACACTTTCACCAGCTGCACTTCCTGAATATGGTAAGTTTCTTTGTGAGTGGAAGGAGGTGGAGGAGGTGTGGGTTCTATTCCCACTGCATTGTTGCATCGTCTCTACACACACTGAGACACACACTGAGACACACACTGGGACACACACCCCAACACAACAATAGACGCCCGCGTGTGCGCTCACTTTGTTCAAACCTTCCAGCTGTGTGTTAAAACTAGCGACACACACTTGTGTCCAGTTACACACTTCTCGATCTAAAGGAAACACATCTTTAACCACAAGAGATAAATGTCCACAAATTAAACTTTTATATATTTTTAAATGTCTAATAAAACAATTATAACTATTTTTTACCTCATATCTCATTTAATTAATATGTAATTACACAAACTTTAATTAGAATTTAATTTTTTCCCCTTTTGCAGCATAAGATATAAGATAATATTTATTCAACTGAAAAAATAATATTAAAAAAATAAAGATCATGGATCATTTATTATCATTAAAATGTAAGTATATTTGTACATAAATGTACATATAAACAATATAAAAACATATAAATTCAGCTGAATAGATTTGACATAGATTCTTTTAAATGACTGTTGTTTTCAAAGAAAGAAGAAAAAGGGAAACAAAAATTGAGTTGTTTTAAATTAAATTAAACAAAATGTATCTTTGTTGAATTTTATATATTGTTTTTGAAGAGAATATTAATTCTTGATTTCAAGTCATACTTTATTCAAAATTGATGCGATGACAACGTGATGATACTTTTCATTTTCCCCAATTTTTCACCAGAAAAAAATCATTTTGTAAATGAAGTCATGTTTTTATTATTAAAATAAAACTATCTTTATACAGGAAGTCTATTACATATCAAGTATAAAATATAAAGCTGAAAAAACATGTTGAAAATTAAATACTATTGTTATTTATTATTTTTAACATATGAATGTACTTTTGAATGTACAGAAATGCAAATATATAGAAAATTAAAATGTATTAAATTGTGCTGAAGGGATATGACATAGTAAATTAATAAAATACTCAATAATGTTTCTGTGGTACAAACAACAACTATTCCAAACTATTTTGAGGAATAAATTAATGTTGATCAATATCATCTTTTTTTACCTCATGCTTCATTTACATAAAGATGTACTTCATCAAAACAACGTCCACAAGGTGATTATACTTTATTTCCCTACATTTTGTAGCATAAACAACATATTTATATAAATATTTTCAATCATATTTAGGGACAAATGTTGAAAACTTGTTGAATTTAGCTACATTAAAAAAAGAGAATCATGAGATTGTGTTTTAATGCATTTTTCTGTTTTAAATTAACAAATAAAGTATTTTTATTGTATACAAGAGTAAGTTTTACATGTTAACTAGAGTTGCCTTAAGTTTAATTCCTGCTCATGCAAATAAAAGTAAGTAATAGTTACTTGTAAAAGGAGTTTAAAAAACTTCTAGATCTAAATAAAATAGTTCCCGTTTCATAACATGAACCCTGGACATCACAGTGGTCTCGGGGGTCAGAGGTCGTACCCTGCAGGTGAGCGGGTCCTGGTCCCGCAGGAGGGCGTCCAGCAGGGCGGGCGCGGCGTCCTGCAGGTGCAGCGCCGAGCACAGGTCGTTGGTTTCCTCGAAGCTCAAGGATCCGCGGGCGCCGGCGTCGAAGCTGTTGAAGAGATCGTGCAGCTGCTCCTCGTAGTCGTCCTGCGCGCCGGCGGCGTCCATGTCCAGCAGCCCGTCCTGAGGTCAAAGGTTAGATCAGATGGTAGGAAACGGAGGAAAGGTCAAAGGCACCGTCAGACGCGCCATCGAGCAAAACACGGAAATGATGTTGAAACTCTGGATCTGGTGGAGCAGACGAGGAACCTGTGGTGACGGCTTGACTTAATCCAATAGAAGTGATTAGAGTCTTGACTCTGACCGTGACTCTTTGAGCTCGCCGGTCATGTGACCCCTCATCTATTTTCACCTGGCGGCGTCATGACTTCTATTTTCACCTGCGGCGCATCATCCACCGTCAACAAATCCAACCAGACTCTCTCCACGTTACAATGTTTACGACCCAAATCTTCTGTTTGAGCTCCTTGTTGTTGCCGTGAAGCTAGTCCAGCACTTCAGGTGAGACAGTGTGAGGTTCTGAATCAACTGCAGGTGAGTTGTCTCACCTGCAGTTGATTCAGAACTCTGCAGCGAGAACTCTAACCCGCTCTAGTAGAAGAACTCACATTTCTCCTCCTTCAAACTCTTCACTGGCTGCCAGTTTCTTTCAGGATCATCTTTAAAATTCTGGTTCTTACTTTCAGATCTATTCATGGTCAGACCTTCCATCAGTGATCTGATCCAGACTTACACCCCAGCTCGGGCTCTGAGGTCTGTGGATCAGAATCTACTGATGGTTCCACGCACACAGTTCAGGACCAGAGGAGAGAAATCTTTTCAGGCTGTTGCTCCTAAGCTTTGGAACGATCTTGTGTTTGATGATCTCTCTCTTCATGAACCTGTGTTTGATGATCTACTGACTCCTTGAAGAAACAGTTTAAGACGTTTCTATTTGTTCAGGCTTTTCCTTGATTTTCTGGAACTCCTGTGTTGTTCTCAGTATTATCTTGATCTTTAAAGTATATACTTTTTTGAGTATTGTTTTGTTTGTTTAAGCGCTTTGTGACTCTGGTCTGGAAAAGCGCTATATAAATAAATATTACTTACTTACTTACTTACACCTTCTTATGCAGGTGAACTAGCTCAGGTGAGCACTAGAAAAAAGAACACTTGTTTTATTCACTTTTTTTTTTTTTTTTTAAAGATGGTTCTTCAGATTATTCTTTTTTTTTTATCCTCTTCGTCTTGTCACGACCATCGTGGAAATAATGCCAACAATACTTGCATTGTGGCGGCTAACAGTTAGTTTTCATGTCTAAACAAGAAGGATCGTCTCGCCTGCAGTTCATACTAAACTCTGCAGCCAGAATTCTGAGCCGCCCTAATAGACATTTTCTGGCTGCTCTAGTAGAAGAACTCACATTTCTGCTTCAAACTCTTCACTGGCTGACAGTTTCTTTCAGGATCGGAGGTTGATTGAGAACTTGGGGAAATTGTCCGTAGGTAAGTGAGTGTGTGTGTGAATGGTTGTCTGTCTATGTGCGTCCTGTGACAGACTGCTGTCCAGGGTGTCCCCTGCCTCTCACCCAATGAAACTGGGATAGACTCCAGTCTCCCGCGACCCCCATAAGGGATTAAGCAGTAAAAAAATGAATGAATTTAGCTCCTTTTTGATTTTAAGTATTATTTTCTACCATTTTTATTTTTCTATATATATATATATATATATATATATATATATATGTATATTTTGTATTTTTAAAATTATTATTGTATTATTTGGTATTAAAAGCTAAACTTATAAATATATAATTTTATAACAAATATGAAATTATTCACCTACTATTAGCCTGACCTTTTAAATGCATGGTTGGTGGGCCAATTGTTGGACAGGCCGCACATTCATTTAAAGTCCCATAATGCAGTGCAACAGCTCTAATGCGAGGGTTGTCGACGGTCAAGCCAGAGGAAAGTCGATCGTGACTATCAAGAGAAAGTTGCGACACATTAAACCCGGTGTTGACTCAGCCAGGGTGTGTCCGGAGACACCAGCGGATCAGAACCAGCTCGGGCTCGTCCACCAAGACTTCGGTCCTGAGAAAACACGAGTGCGACTCTAATCCCTCGACAACAACCTGAAGAATGAGTCGCGGATCGAAAACCTTTAGAAAATCCACTTAAAACTCAAACCTTTTCATCTCAAGCCATTATTGAAATGATGATAATAATACCTTCCCCCACCTCTCTTGCTTTCCAGCTGCTCTGTCAGGTGTCCCCTCTCAAGACCCCCGTCACCCCAACACAACAAAGCCTCCACAAGAGCCCAGAACTGTCGTCAGCAGCTGTATTCAAACAAACTAACTCGACTCCAACACTTTCTTCACCATTTTTGGTTGAAATAAGTTTATTTTTGAGTGATTTATAGAGTATTTTATGTTGTTTTGACGGCGGCTCTAGACCAGACGTCTGCTCGTACCTCAATATTTAACCAAACATAAACTCAACACACAATGAAATATTGATTTTTTTTTCAAAATCAATCTTTTTCTTCAATATTGACAAACACCAATTAAAAATTCAGTTTTTTCCTTTGCAAAACATTTAGAAAAATATGTTTTAGGTTCGTTTAGATAAGTTGTCATTTAAGAAAATAGCTATAAATATATGTATTGTGCTGTCAAATAATGTTTTATCGTCATTTGATTCAGGAAAGTTGAAATCAAGTTTATTTGGAACGTTTAAAAACAAGAAATTCTTTGTTTGTTGCTACAATTAAACTATTATTTCGTCTTTTTAATAAAATTTAATGCAGTAACTTTAATTTAATGTTTGTTTTATTTCATCCTTTGCTGCATAGAAACAATTATTTCGTGTTTTTAAATCAAATTCAATGCAGTATCTTTAATTCAATGTTTGTTTTATTGCAGCTTTTGATGCATATAAACAAATATTTCTTCTTTTTAATCAAATTTAATCCAGAATCTTCAATTCACCGTTTGTTTTTTTGCATCTTTTTCGTTTTTTAAACTACAAAAAAGTTGTCGCTTGTTTATCAAAAATGAAGATTGTTTAAGATCATGATATTCGTACTTTCAGCTTTGATTTATCATCATTTTCAGAGGATGTTCAAACGGAAAGTCAATAAAACAAACGTGTTAAACACGTAGTGACTGAGATGCTAACCAGGCTACTTTCCTTCACCGAGTCCTCTTGACTTGAAGGCAACAGTTCGTGTTTGTCAGCGAGTTTTAAAAGATGTTTATCGAGTAAAAACAAACAATAAAGGGAAGTTTGAGCAGAAAAAAACTCACCAAAAGTGTCAACTTTCCTCGGTTGAGCTCGAGCTCTGGAGCTTCTAAACCTCCGCAGATCAAACTTTTTAACACATTTCAGGTACAATCCGCACTTCTTCCTGGTCTGGTCTAGATCAAGGGCTTTAGGTTGAGGGTTCGAGTCCAGGTCTCGGCAGCTCGTCCCGGATTCGAGTCTCTTTCATCCTCGAAGCTTGTAGCGGATTTTGAAAAGCTGCTGGAAGAGGAAGGGGCGGAGCCTGCGAGCGGCTGACGGGCGCAGCTGCGCCCTCGCGTGGACAAACCGCGACACTGCAGACCTCTTTATTACAATCTTCTTAAATAAATTCTTATTTCATAATAATTCTTCTCTGGTCTGTTCCTGAGACATAACTCTGGAACTGCTTCTTGTTAGCGTTAGCTTAGCATATGTTTAAGGAAGTCGATTTTTTTGGGGAAGTTGTGAAGAAACTCTTTCATCCTGAGTTTGTTTTGGTTTTGATCTGTTTAAACTCCTCGCACGAGCAGTGAAAACAACTTTAAATCCATGTTTATATAGAGAGAGAAAGACTCTAACAACATAATGACTCCATTATCTGATGTGCACCAATAGCAGCGGGCGATTCTCCCACTTGAACTTTGACCTCTTTCCTCTCTGTGTCATAATTCCAGACACACAGACGCGAGGAGACGAGGATCAGATCCAAGGCTCGAAGATGAAGAGATTCTTGTCGTTTGTCTTCACGGCGTACGTCAGCGTTCCTGTCGTCGTCTACTTGTTCCCCTGGATCTTGACTCACATCATCTTCTCACACACTTGTAAGTACAAGATTCTCTTTCAGGCGCTTGTGACCCTGGTCTGTGGAGCTGCTGCACAAATAAAACTTACTTCCTGCCTTCATTCCTTTCTTCTTCCTTACTTACTTTACTTACTTCCTTACCTAATAACTTCCTTACTTCTTTACTTCCTTCATTCCTTCCTTCCTTCCTTCCTTCCTTCCTTCCTTCCTTCCTTCCTTCCTTCCTTCCTTCCTTCTTTACTGACTTACTCAGTTACTTTCTTACTTATTTACGTATTTATGTACTTCCTTCCTTCCTTCTGTTTGTGTTTTATTTTTCTGGAATATTTAATATACAGGGAAAATATTAGTCGACAATTAAACTGATTTTGAATGGAATTCATATATTTTTCATTTTTTAGTTAGTGAGTTACTTTTTAATTTATTTTGCTATATTATTTGTATTAATTTATTCAGATTTATTTTAATTATTCTATTTTATAGCCTTTCATAAACCTCACAATTGTTTTAACAACATTGGTAATGAATGTTTTTCTGACCTGCACAATAATCTGATTTGTTTGGTGAACGACGACAAATAAATAATTGAACGAAATTGCTGTTTTATCGATTATTACTGTGAAAGGTGTTATGTTTTTGTTTTTTTTAAACATTTAAAAAAGGCTCTTGTTGCAGAAAAAAAGTATTTTTCATGCCTTTTATTTTAGTTTTAGTTAATGAGTGATTTATTTGAAATGTTTTCATCCAAAGGTCTATTCATATGTTTTATTTAATTGACTATTTTAAGTCTTTAGCTTAATAAAAATAATGTCTATTGAAAAAAAAATTAAATCCACTTTTTCAGCCACATTTTTAACCAAAATTTGATAATGAACATTAAACAGCATCAGACACAAGACGTTTTTTAAGACATTATTTAAATCTTTAAATACATTTGAAGCTGATTTTATCATGAGTTGTTAAATATTCGGTTTTACAACAAAGGAAGATCAAAGTCAGTGAGACGAAGACAAAAGAAGGATTTCTAGTGAAGGTCGTTGGTTCTGATCCTCTGAGATCCTGCCGAGGTTCACGGATGACATCACCTCCTGAAGACCTGTTGTTCTACGACCTCGGATCGCGAGCCGTCGTCCGGGGCGACGGCTCGTCCCGAACAAAGCGTCTTACCTTCAGTTCTCTGGTCTTCTGCAGTGAGGTTTCCATTCTTCCTGGACCTGAGTCGACCGAGCAGGTCCTGAACCACACCAGCAACATGTACCTCCGGAGCGAGGAGGGCGTGTCCGTGGGCGTGTGGTGGGTCCTTCTGTCGAGGAACATCAAGAACTTCAAGTGTCTTTGTCTGACTCTCTGGTCCTCCCGGGTCTCGAAGGCACACGGTTCCATCCGGCCAATGGGAACGCTCCGCCGGGAGAGGCCCCGAGTGGTACCAGGAGACACTTGACGACGGCGGCCCTGTTATTATCTATCTCCACGGCAACGTGGGGACCAGGTGGGATTTGTTGTGTGGACCCTTCGGCGGCTCCTCGTGGAGTCACCTTCGACGATCATAACTCAGATCATGTTTGTCTCCGGCAGGGCCATGAGTCACAGGCTGGAGCTCGTGAAGGTCAAACACTCAAAGTTGAAAATGACGCTTTTTTCAAGCTTTTGTTTTTGGTTTTTGTTTCTTAGATCCTGAGCGCCGCAGGTTATCACGTCCTGTCGCTGGACTACAGAGGTCAGACACGTTTTCTATCTTCCAGAACCCTTCAAATCACAATATCATCCGCAAACATCATCGTCCTCAGAGTCTGGCGATGAAGAACGATGCAATAATACGTCATAAATGGATAGTTTTCAATGTAATTAGGTGTTTTTGTTTATTACCTCTGCCAAGGAGATTTTGTATTTCTGACCGTTTGACATCTCAACGGGTTTTAATGAAAGTAGAAGACGGAGAAGATGAAGACATTTTGGTTTGAATTACCATCTGGATCCTCATTATGCTGAAGCTTTCAAGCGCTAAAAAATAAGTCTTATTATAATTATATCATATATTTCAAGGGCAGTAATGTTGGCAATTTGGAAAATGAGCTGCTTGGCAGAGGTCTGCACTCCCAGACTAATTTTTTGGTTTAATACAATTTTTCCGTAGTTTTTATCTTTAATTTTCACTCGCTGTAGTCAAATTTAATAAGTTAAATATCTTCCATTTACTTAAGAGGCTTACAAAGAAAAAATTGGAAACTACAAAAGGAAAAAAATACAATTCTCTTTTAGATAAAAACAAAAATTGTCTAAATCAAGAGGAAACACTTTTCTTTGGCGTCTCATTTGCTTTTACTACTACTTTAGTGAAACCATGTATGTTTCGTTTGTTTTCTGCAGGTTTCGGAGACTCCACCGGGGAGCCGAGCGAAGCCGGACTCACCACCGACGCCCTCTATCTGTACGACTGGGTAAAGCGTCGCGCTGGTGTCGGACCCGTTTTCATCTGGGGCCACTCACTGGGCTCCGGGTCAGTTCGTCATCTTCATAAAATACTTTTTATTTTGAGGAAATAAATGAGACTTTTCTTGTTCTTGAAGGGTGGCGACCAACACTGCAGTCACACTGCAAACACGAGGTAGATCTTTTGATCGAACTGTTGTTTGTTCATTTATGTGTTTGGCTCTCAAGGGTCCGTCCTCGATGGTTTGATCCTGGAAGCTCCGTACACTAAGATAGGAGAGGTGGTCGTTCGAGACAAGATAAGTAAGGTAAGAGCGCTTTTCCAGACCAGGGTCACAAAGCGCTTAAACAATCAAAACAATAATAAATAAAATATTTACTGAAAGGTCGAGATAACACAGAGACAAACACAGGAGTTTCAAGGAAATCAAGGAAAAGAACGAATAAAAGTGTCTTGAGATGTTTTTTTGAAGGAGTCAGTAGATCATCAAACACAGATGTTTCTTGAAGGAGTCAGTAGATCTCAAACACAGATGTTTCTTGGGGGACACAGATGTTTCTTGAAGGAGTCAGTAGATCATCAAACACAGATGTTTCTTGAAGGAGTCAGTAGATCATCAAACACAGATGTTTCTTGAAGGAGTCAGTAGATCATCAAACACAGATGTTTCTTGAAGGAGTCAGTAGATCATCAAACACAGATGTTTCTTGAAGGAGTCAGTAGATCATCAAACACAGATGTTTCTTGAAGGAGTCAGTAGATCATCAAACACAGATGTTTCTTGAAGGAGCAGTAATCTCAAACACAGATGTTTCTTGAAGGAGTCAGTAGATCTCAAACACAGATGTTTCTTGAAGGAGTCAGTAGATCATCAAACACAGATGTTTCTTGAAGGAGTCAGTAGATCATCAAACACAGATGTTTCTTGAAGGAGTCAGTAGATCATCAAACACAGATGTTTCTTGAAGGAGTCAGTAGATATCAAACACAGATGTTTCTTGAAGGAGTCAGTAGATCATCAAACACAGATGTTTCTTGAAGAGTAGTAGATCATCAAAACACAGATGTTTCTTGAAGGAGTCAGTAATCTCAAACCAGGTTTCTTGAAGGAGCCTAGATCATCAAACACAGATGTTTCTTGAAGGAGTCAGTAGATCATCAAACACAGATGTTTCTTGAAGGAGTCAGTAGATCATCAAACACAGATGTTTCTTGAAGGAGTCAGTAGATCATCAAACACAGATGTTTCTTGAAGGAGTCGGTAGATCAACAGGTCAAAACAGATGTTTCTTGAAGGAGTCAGTAAATCAAACACAGATGTCAGAAATCAAACACAGATCATCAAAACAGATGTTTCTTGAAGGAGTCAGTAGATATCAAAACAGATGTTTCTTGAAGGAGTCAGTAGATCATCAAACACAGTGTTTCTTGAAGGAGTCAGTAGATATCAAAACAGATGTTTCTTGAAGGAGTCAGTAATCATCAAACACAGATGTTTCTAAAAGAGTCAGTAGATATCAAACACAGATGTTTCTTGAAGGAGTCAGTAATCTCAAACACAGATGTTTCTGAAGGAGTCAGTAGTTCAAAAATGTTTCTTGAAGGAGTCAGTAGATCATCAAACACTGTTTCTTAAGGAGTCAGTAATCATCAAAACAGATGTTTCTTGAAGGAGTCAGTAGATCATCAAACACAGATGTTCTTGAAGGAGTCAGTAGATCATCAAACACAGATGTTTCTTGAAGGAGTCAGTAGATCATCAAACACAATGTTTCTTGAAGAGTCAGTAATCATCAAACACAATGTTTCTTGAAGGGGTCAGAGATCATCAAACACACATGTTTCTTGAAGGAGTCAGTAGATCATCAAACACAAGTGTTTCTTGAAGGAGTCAGTAGATCATCAAACACACAGAGATGGTTCCAACAGTCTGCTAAGGAGAAGGATTTCAAGTCTCCTCTGGTCCTGAAGTTCAGGAACCATCAAACCATAAGTAGATTCTGATCCACAGACCTCAGAGCCCGAGCTGGGGTGTAAGTCTGGATCAGATCAGTGATGGAAGGTCTGACCATGAATAGATCTGAAAGTAAGAACCAGAATTTTAAAATGATCCTGAAAGAAACTGGCAGCCAGTGAAGAGTTTGAAGCAGAAATGTGAGTTCTTCTACTAGAGCGGCTCAGAATTCTTGCTGCAGAGTTTTGTATGAACTGCAGGCGAGACGATCCTTCTTGATAGACGTAAAAAAACAAACTTTTTCAATAGTCCAGATGAGAAACAGTACGCTGATCATAATTGAAATCAATATTAGAATTGAATTATTTTGTTATAACTTTCTAACCCTCGTCCTCCAGATGTACACGTACCTGCCGGGGTTCGAACAGTTGCTCTGGAACATCATGCAAACGAACAAGATTGAATTCGCGAACGATAAAAAGTACGACAACGATCGCTCGACGATCTGGACGCGTCTGCACACAAGACTCAACCCTGGTTGTGTTCGCAGCGTGAAGCTCCTGACCTGCCCGCTCCTCATCCTGCACTCGGAGGACGACCACGTGGTTCCGTACCACATGGGCGCCGAGGTAGGCCAGAGCAGTCGAGCCTCTCGGGTCTCGAGACGCTGACTTTTTCTATCGCAGCTGCATCGGATCGCGCTCCAGGCCCGGACCGAACGAAAGAGTGAAGTTCCGGTTCAGATGATCGGCTTCGAGTCGGGACTGGGATATTTTCACAGCCACATCTACAAACACCCGGACCTGTCACTCATGGTCCAGTAAGTCTCCGCTCGTCTTAACTTTAAAAAAAAAATACAAATCTTTATAACATTTTTATTGTTGCAGGAATTTTTTGCAGAACTTGAAATAAATGACTTTTTCTCCGTGTAAGTTCAGTTGAGATTCTCTGCTGCAATATTTTTGTGTTGTTTGCGACAAATAAAGTCTCTCCTGGCCCTCATGGTGGCGCACTAGTCCAACTAGCTTTTTATCTACTTAGTTCAGGCATGTTAAAGCAGAAAAGGGTAAGATTTAAAACGTCGTTTCTGGCTCCCCCTGGTGTCCGAACAGTACAACTGCTGCTTTGTTGTCAGATACCACATGTGTATTTGTTTACCAAATAAGACCCTTGTTGTGTCAGGTTGTGTATTTATTTTCATGGTAACTTACAATAGAGTTTGTTGGTCACGTGACTCTTACGTAGTGAAGTTTAAATAATTAAGTCATTAAGGCTGAAAATTACACAAAAAGTTGCATAAAAAACTACATATTGAAGTGAAAATGTTCTAAACTGCTGCTTTAAACTGATATAATTATCATTAGCATTTGAAACAAACCCTAACAATTATTGGTTGAATGAAATAAAACCGTAAACATTCCCATAATGCACTGCAATAGTTAAAAAGAAAAGCTGACAAAGTGTTGTTGCTCATAAACATTTATTTCTCTTGATACAAAAACACTGTCGACCAGATATGAAGATAGTTCCGGTCGTTACAGTGTCAGCACAGACCTGACCAATCGATCCAGAGAAAAGATCTCGAAAATAACTTATTGCCATCGTTGCTATGGTTTCCATGACGGTGTAACAGCAGAAGGTCCGAGCGACTCCTCACATCTTCTTCAGAGCTCGCGCCGTCTCCTCGATGGCTTCTCTGGGCTCGTTGGGCGCCGGGATCTTCAGGTCCGTGGGCTCGACCCCCCACACCTCCCTGGCGTACTCGGAGATGGTTCTGTCGCTGGAGAACTTCCCGGTGGCCGCGATGTTCCTGATCACCATCTTGGTCCACTCTTTGGGGTCCTGTGGGTCGAGGGTCCAACACAATCATTCATCGACCCTGAACCCGTCAATGCACCCGGTTACCTTTCCTAGAATCACTCTTTTGTCCGACCTTATTATTTGACATTATTAACAAATCATCACAATTGCAACACAAACACAAACACACAAAGTCCACACTGTTTTGCAAAAGCTGGGATTGATTGACTAAAAAGACAAATTATTGATCTCAAAAGATACATTTTGTATGCATGTGTGTGTGTGTTAAATTGTGTATGTGTTTGTGCATGAAAGTGTGTTAAAGTGTGTGTGTTAAAGTGTGTATGTGTGTGTGTTAAAGTGTGTATGTGTGTGTGCGTGAAAGTGTGTTAAAGTGTGTCTGTGTATGTTTGTTGAAATGTGTGTGTGCGTGAAAGTGTGTTTGTGTGTTAAAGTGAGTAGGTGCGTGTGTGTTAAAGTGTGTGTTTTAAAGTGTGTATGTGTGTGTGTTAAAGTGTGTATGTGTGTGAGCGTGAAAGTGTGTTAAAGTGTGTCTGTGTATGTTTGTTGAAATGTGTATGTGCGTGTGCGTGAAAGTGTGTTTGTGTGTTAAAGTGTGTAGGTGCGTGTGTGTTAAAGTGTGTGTTTTAAAGTGTGTATGTGTGAGCGTGAAAGTGTGTTAAAGTGTGTCTGTGTATGTTTGTTGAAATGTGTATGTGCGTGAAAGTGAAAGTGTGTTTGTGTGTTAAAATGTGTATGTGTGTGTGCGTGAAAGTGTGTGTATGTGTGTTAAAGTGTGTATGTGTGTGTGCGTGAAAGTCTGTGTATGTGTGTTAAAGTGTGTCTGTGTATGTTTGTTGAAATGTGTATGTGCGTGTGCGTGAAAGTGTGTTTGTGTGTTAAAGTGTGTAGGTGGTGTGTAAGTGTGTTAAAGTGTGTGTTTTAAAGTGTGTATGTGTGTGCGTGAAAGTGTGTTAAAGTGTGTCTGTGTATGTTTGTTGAAATGTGTATGTGCGTGAAAGTGAAAGTGTGTTTGTGTGTTAAAATGTGTATGTGTGTGTGCGTGAAAGTGTGTGTATGTGTGTTAAAGTGTGTATGTGCGTGAAAGTGTGTGTATGTGTATTAAAGTGTGTCTGTGTATGTTTGTTAAAATGTGTATGTGCGTGAAAGTGAAAGTGTGTTTGTGTGTTAAAGTGTGTAGATGCGTGTGTGTTAAAGTGTGTGTATGTGTGTTAAAATGTGTATGTGCGTGTGCGTGAAAGTGTGTGTATGTGTGTTAAAGTGTGTATGTGCGTTTGTGTTAAAGTGTGTGTGTTTGTGTGTAAAAGTGTGTATGTGTGTGTGCATGAAAGTGTGTCTTTGTGTGTTAAAGTGTGTATGTGCATGTGTGTTATTTTATTTGGTAAATGAAACGACGCACTTTACTTTTACAACTGGTTTCCTGCCTGAACCGTCACACATGGATAATAAATAAAAGAATAAAGGATTCACTTCAGTTCTACTTCTGAAAGGTGTCCTGAGGCGAGGCGTGTGTTTACCTGGTAGAGTTTACTGACTTTCTCTTGACACCTCAGGTAATCCTCGAAGTCTGCGAACACTTTGAACCTGAAGAGACGAACATTTGGTGCAATAAGTGAAAAATAACGTGGAAAAGGTTTTCTTAAAACAATAAAGTTTGAAAGAAAATCCTTTTTGCACATTCAATTAAAAACAAAGACACTTTATGTCAAGTAGCATCGATGCTAACGGTTCCTCACCGGTCGTGCTTGAAGAGCATGTCCGTCAAGTCCTTGAACATGTCTGGATTTTTGGGGCTGAAGAACCCACTGGTGATCTGATCCATGACTTGCTTCAGCTCGGGGATCTTCTTGTAGTAGACCATGGCGTCGTACCTGGACCAGAAGGAAGAGCGTTGAGAAGATCTGAAGGAAACCACCGTGAAGAAGCAGCGGTGGTCTTCACCCCTGTCGGTCCAGCTCCGCCACGTCCTCCACCCTCATCCCGAAGATGAAGAGGTTCTCCTCGCCGGCCTCCTCCGCCATCTCCACGTTGGCGCCGTCCATGGTCCCGATGGTCAGAGCTCCGTTCAGCATGAACTTCATGTTGCCGGTTCCCGAGGCCTCGGTCCCGGCGGTGGAGATCTGCTCCGACAGGTCCGTGGCCGGGATCACTGCGAGGGAGGACAACACCATGGACCAAAATAAAAACTGCTTCGAGAAGACGAGAGAATCGAACCTTTCTCCGCCAGAGAGACCCTGTAGTTCTCCAGGAAGATGACCTTCAGCCGGTCGCCCACCGCGGGGTCGTGATTGACAACGTCAGCTACTGACGTGATGAGCTTGATGATCATCTTCGCCATGTGGTACCCGGGGGCGGCCTGCAGGGGGCGACAAATACAGACTTTTCGTTGAAGAAGGAAAACGTTCACAATATTCTGAGAAAAAAAATGCATTTCCTGCAGCAATGAATTCTCCTGATTTTTGTCAAGTGTCTTTGAACGCAGCACGGTCGCTTCCATCTCAGTTTTAGGCACAAACATTATTACATTATGATTTTAATGTGAAACAAAACTACATTAATTTGTATTTCTTTTAATGATAATCACAAGGAATTCATTTTTATTTGTTTATTTGTTTTTGTGTGTTTGCCTCAAACTTATAATTTCTCTAATAAAGTGTATTTGTTGAAATCTACTATAAATTAAATGTTTGTTTGTGTATTTCTATCGTCTTTTTCTATCCATCAATCTTCTAAATTGAATGTATTAAACTTGGATTTATTATTATTATGTTTGACTCTTCATACTGTGGCTGGAAAGTTAAAAAATACGAATTAAAAAAGGCTTGAAAAATAAATATATCAATTTTCTTTAGCAATTAAGAATGTTTTGAGGTTAAAATTCACTGTTTTGATGAGAATTATTCAACATTTTTACTATTATTTATATGTTGTTTCTCTGAGATTCAATTGAATTTTATTATTATTTCTTTAATTCAAGTTATTTTCTGACATAATTGATTCATATTGTTTATAGAATATAATAAATGATGACTTTATATAATATTTATATATAAATAATAAATATTATCAGTTTGTTTTCTGTACCTTTCCTCCGATGATCACGGTTCGAGGAACAAACGCTGCCGTTGGATTCTTTCTTATACCTGCAACAGTAAAACTCCTTCAGTGTGCGTCACGAGTGTGTGTTTGTGCGTCGACCCGGAGAGTTGTCGTACTGTTGTACATGGTGATGATGTGCAGGCAGTTGAGCAGCTGCCGCTTGTACTCGTGGATTCTCTTCACGTGCACGTCGAACATGGACGCCGGGTTGATCTTCACCCGGAACTCGTTCTCCAGGTACTGAGCGAATTTCAACTTGTTGTCCTGGAATGAAGACGACAGAGAAGGTTGAGGGTTCGAGTCCCGACAGGTCCTGGTATCGAATGATGCAACTGTTACACAATCATGTGGCAGCGACGCATCAGTTCAGTGAGTTTTAATCAAAGTTTTCACATTTATTTGTTGATTTAAGATGATTAACCTGCCAGTTTAGTTAGAAATTAACAAATGTCGACTTTTAGTATTTGTTGTGACATTAAATATAGAATAAAACATGATTTAAAAACAGGTTATTGATCAGAATTGAATCATTATTATTGCTAATAATCAAGTACGGGTCGATGTCTGTGGTAGTGGTGAAGACAAAACTTGTAATAAGAACATAAATGCTGCAATATTTATTATATATTATATTATATGTTTGCAAAAACATGTTTAAAATAAAGTCAGAGACCACATTAGATGAAGTCGTGTCATTAGATGGGATTATATTAGATTATATTAGATTAAATAGACCACAAACGAGTGCAAACCAAATAACTAAGCGCAAGTATAAAGAACATAGTTCAACATAAAGAACATAGTTCAAAATAAATAACATATCAAAATAAAGAACATAGTTCAAAATAAAGACCATAGTTCAAATTAACTAACTGCAAGTATAAAGAACATAGTCAAAATAACTAAGTGCAAGTATAAAGAACATAGTTCAAAATAAATAACAGATCAAATTAAAGAACATAGGTCAAAATAAAGAACATGGTTTAAAATAACTAAGTGCAAGTATAAAGAACATAGTTCAACATAAAGAACATTGTTTAAATGAACTAAGTGCAAGTATAAATAACATAGTACAAAATAACTAAGTGCAAGTATAAAGAACATAGTTCAAAATAACTAAGTGCAAGTATAAAGAACATAGTTCAAAATAACTAAGTGCAAGTATAAAGAACATAGTTCAAAATAAATAACAGATCAAATTAAAGAACATAGATCAAAATAAAGAACATGGTTCAAAATAACTAAGTGCAAGTATAAAGAACATAGTTCAACATAAAGAACATAGTTTAAATTAACTAAGTGCAAGTATAAATAACATAGTACAAAATAACTAAGTGCAAGTATGAAGAACATAGTTCAAAATAACTAAGTGCAAGTATAAAGAACATAGTTCAAAATAACTAAGTGCAAGTATAAAGAACATAGTTCAAAATAACTAAGTGCAAGTATAAAGAACATAGTTCAAAGTATATAATTGCAAGTATAAAGAACATAGTTCAAAATAAATAACATAGTTCAAAATAGAGAACATAGGTCAAAATAAAGAACATCGTTCTTACATAATAACTAAAAGAAAAGGATACAAAGATTAAAATTGAATAGAATAATATCCTTTTTTTCACTCCAACCTGCTCTAAGTCTATTAGTGTTGCATCATGGGAGGAGCCTTCGTCACAAACAACATATTTGTTCATGATTCTAAACTTCAAATGAAAACCTTCTCATCATAAGAAGTTCGTCTACAAACTGCACCTGCTTGACTTGAGCGACGTCACGGATCAGCGCGGCGTCTTCCACGAAGTCGTTGAGCTTCTGCAGCTGACTCAGGTCCTTCACGTAGTCCTCGCCGATGGCCTGGCACACACACACACACACACACACACACACACACACACACACACACACACACACGGTCAGTCCGAGCGGGGACAGAGAGGATTCTGGGACGCTGACCTCTGCGATGAGGTCGGCCAGGCCGGGGTTACAGAGCAGCAGCCAGCGCCGAGGAGTGATGCCGTTGGTTTTGTTCTGGAACTTGTCCGGCTCAAGGTCACTGAAGTCACGGAAGCTGAAGGAGAGAAATTTTAGATAAACAGTCCATTGTTACTGTTGTCGTACAGTTTGAATCTTTTCAATGATTTATTTGTTTCCTTCTAGAAAGTATATATATATCATATGTAATTTCAATTAAGTTGTTCAAGCAGGAATGTTTCCTATAATCAAGAACTTTGTCATCCATTAGATATTCGGAGTAGAGCCAGAGTTAGTATTCGGAGTAGAGTCACAATACTAATAACAAAAAAACATTATATATAATTTTTTTTTTTAAAATATAAGAATAATAGGTTTTCTTGTTATAATTAGTTTTTATAAATTATTAAAATTATATATTTTTTCTCACATCATCGATTTATATAAATTAATTGTTAATAAAATATTATAAATTAAATCAGAGAAATATTTACAAACATATTCACATATAAATATATATTAGTTTCTACTGAATGATTTAATTAAATCATTTTAATATTGTCAAAAAATATATTTTTCTATTAATTGAAAAAATGATTGACATTTTTTTTAGGCAGAAATGTTTTTTCCAAATATTGAATTCAATAATTTGTACATTGAATGGATGACTTTCTTTTTATTCAATTAAAAAATATATATATTTTAAAATGGAGAAATATCTTTACACATAGTATTAAATTATAGTTATAATAATTAAAAAATATATTCTGTAAATTCAATATTTTGAAATTCGTAATGTTTTTATTTTCATTATATATATATATATATATATTTATATACATAAATTGAATTAAAAAAAATATGAAAAACAGAAACATTTTATTCTCAGTGGAAAAACATGTAAATAATAATAAAAACTATATAATTCTGATCAAAACAGTGAATTTTATCCTCAATGTTATGAACATATATATGAATAAAATGATCGATATTGTTAAAAATACCATCATTTTATTTCACAATTGCTCAAAATGTAAATGGAGATGAAGAGATGAGATGAAACACATGAAGATAAGAAATCTCACACGTCGGTCTTGATGATGTCCGAGTGGATCTGAGCCACACCGTTGACGGCGTGCGAGCCCACGATGCACAGGTGCGCCATGTTGACCCTCTTGCATCCGTCCTCCTCGATCAGGGACATCTTCCTCAGCTTGTCCATGTCGCCCGGGAACAGAGCCGCGATGTTCTGCGGGGACAACCCAGTCAGTCGGGTCTCTCAAGAGTGGATCCGGTCTCACGTACGTCCAGGTGGTTCTGGTTGATCTGGTAGATGATCTGCAGGTGTCGGGGCAGCAGGGTCTCCAGCAGCTCCACCGGCCAGCGCTCCAGGGCCTCGGGCAGAACCGTGTGGTTGGTGTAGGCGAAGGTGCGCCGGGTCAGGTCCCAGGCCTTCCACCCCAAGAGAAAACTTTTTTAAAAAACCATCTCCATTAAAACCAAGACCAACCGACCGTGTCCCAGTCCAGCTTCTCGATGTCCATGAAGATCCTCATGAGCTCGGGGATGGCCATGGCGGGGTGGGTGTCGTTCAGCTGGATGGCCACCTGAGGAGGAAGGTGTGAGCGGAGAAGAGACCTTTGACCTTTGACCCACTTTCTCCGGGAAGCTCTCGAAGGACGAGCGGTGAGAAGTTCCTTTCTTGGTGGTTTTGAAGCGCCGGATGATGTCCTGGAGTGTTGCTGCCACAACGAAGTACTCCTGCTTCAGACGCAGCTCCTTCCCCTCGAAGAACTGCAGAGAAGATACTTTTTAGTGGAAGATTGAATCAAAGATGGACGTCTGTGAGAAGATCTCCTACGTTGTCGTTGGGGTAAAGAACCCGAGAGATGTTCTCGGCCAGATTCCGGTCCAGAACCGCCTGAATGTAGTCGCCCACGTTGACTGGAACATTCAATATATCATGAGAATATTCATAATAATTCAATATTAATAATGGTTTATAGTCTTTTTTTAATGAATTTTAACATTTATTTTTCTATTTTCTATTAAATTAATTATGATAATAATAAAGATAATAATAATTTTAATATAAAAAAAGAAACAATCATTTTTTCTTTTAATTAAATATAAAAAAAACATTAATGCCTAAAAAAAATAAGAATTATGTTATTAATAAGTTGTTTTTTTATATTTTATTAAATAATTTGTATATTGAAAAGGATTATATATATATATAATAAATTGAAATGTTGGTATTGGATTAAAATAATTAATATTTTCAAAACGAAGGAATATTCTTACAAATATTTTTATTTTCTAATTAAATAAATAATGAATATTAATTAATATAAATGCTCTGAAGTGAATCTTTTTAAATTCGAATCTTTTCATTACAAAACAAAATTGTTGATATAAAACTGACATCTTACGAAAACATTTATTTTTGTAACTCTTGAAATTAGTGATTAAAACTTAATAAGTAAGAAAAAAATTAATTTGAACAATATTATTTTCGTGTTAATTCGATAAAAGTACGTTCAATCTTCACACACGTGATTGAATTCATGTATTTGAAAAAAAAAAAACACAAATTCAACCATAAACACAATCTTTCAATATATTATATTATATATAAATAAATAAATAATTTAATGTTTTGAAAAACAACAAAAATGTAAATTTTAGCATTTAATATTCTGTTGACACTGAACTACTTTCATAAAAAAGAAGTTGAAAAAACGACATTAAGTTGTGAAACAATGATTGTTGCAGAACTTTTCTTTCTTTCTTTCTTTCTTGCAACGTTTGTGTCCAAACAAGCGACAAAATAACGCAACACTGACACTCACAGCAATTACAACACACTCTGAACACTCTTCGTCTATAACACACTCTGAACACACTCAGTCTATAACACACTCAGTCTACAACACATTCTGAACACACTCAGTCTACAACACACTCAGTCTATAACACACTCTGAACACACTCAGTCTACAACACACTCAGTCTATAACACATTCTGAACACACTCAGTCTACAACACACTCAGTCTATAACACATTCTGAACACACTCAGTCTACAACACACTCAAGTCTATAACACATTCTGAACACACTCAGTCTACAACACACTCAGTCTATAACACACTCTGAACACACTCAGTCTACAACACACTCAGTCTATAACACACTCTGAAAATACTCAGTCTACAACACACTCAGTCTATAACACACTCTGAACACACTCAGTCTACAACACACTCAGTCTATAACACATTCTGAACACACTCAGTCTACAACACACTCAGTCTATAACACATTCTGAACACACTCAGTCTACAACACACTCAGTCTATAACACACTCTGAACACACTCAGTCTACAACACACTCAGTCTATAACACACTCTGAACACACTCAGTCTACAACACACTCTGAACACACTCAGTCTACAACACACTCTGAACACACTCAGTCTACAACACACTCAGTCTATAACACACTCTGAACACACTCAGTCTACAACACACTCTGAACACACTCAGTCTATAACACACTCTGAACACACTCAGTCTATAACACACTCTGAACACTCTCAGTCTACAACACACTCTGAACACACTCAGTCTACAACACACTCAGTCTATAACACATTCTGAACACACTCAGTCTACAACACACTCAGTCTATAACACATTCTGAACACACTCAGTCTACAACACACTCAGTCTATAACACGTTCTGAACACACTCAGTCTACAACACACTCAGTCTATAACACACTCTGAACACACTCAGTCTACAACACACTCTGAACACACTCAGTCTACAACACACTCTGAACACACTCAGTCTACAACACACTCAGTCTATAACACACTCTGAACACACTCAGTCTACAACACACTCTGAACACACTCAGTCTATAACACACTCTGAACACACTCTGAACACACTCAGTCTATAACACACTCTGAACACTCTCAGTCTACAACACACTCTGAACACACTCAGTCTACAACACACTCTGAACACACTCAGTCTACAACACACTCAGTCTATAACACACTCTGAACACACTCAGTCTACAACACACTCTGAACACACTCAGTCTACAACACACTCTGAACACACTCAGTCTATAACACACTCTGAACACTCTCAGTCTACAACACACTCAGTCTATAACACACTCTGAACACACTCAGTCTACAACACACTCTGAACACATTCAGTCTATAACACACTCTGAACACACTCAGTCTACAACACACTCAGTCTATAACACACTCTGAACACTCTCAGTCTACAACACACTCTGAACACTCTCAGTATACAACACACTCTGAACACAGACTACAACACACTCAGTCTACAACACACTCAGTCTATAACACACTCTGAACACACTCAGTCTACAACACACTCTGAACACACTCAGTCTACAACACACTCTGAACACACTCAGTCTATAACACATTCTGAACACTCTCAGTCTACAACACACTCAGTCTATAACACACTCTGAACACACTCAGTCTACAACACACTCTGAACACACTCAGTCTATAACACACTCTGAACACACTCAGTCTATAACACACTCTGAACACACTCAGTCTACAACACACTCAGTCTATAACACACTCTGAACACACTCAGTCTACAACACACTCTGAACACACTCAGTCTACAACACACTCTGAACACACTCAGTCTACAACACACTCTGAACACACTCAGTCTATAACACACTCTGAACACACTCAGTCTATAACACACTCTGAACACACTCAGTCTACAACACACTCTGAACACACTCAGTCTACAACACACTCTGAACACACTCGGTCTATAACACACTCTGAACACACTCAGTCTACAACACACTCGGTCTATAACACACTCTGAACACACTCAGTCTATAACACACTCTGAAAATACTCAGTCTACAACACACTCAGTCTATAACACACTCTGAACACACTCAGTCTACAACACACTCAGTCTATAACACACTCTGAACACACTCAGTCTACAACACACTCTGAACACACTCAGTCTATAACACACTCTGAACACACTCAGTCTACAACACACTCTGAACACACTCAGTCTATAACACACTCTGAACACTCTCAGTCTACAACACACTCAGTCTATAACACACTCTGAACACACTCAGTCTACAACACTCTCAGTCTATAACACACTCTGAACACACTCTGAACACACTCAGTCTATAACACACTCTGAACACACTCAGTCTATAACACACTCTGAACACACTCAGTCTACAACACACTCAGTCTATACCACACTCTGAACACACTCAGTCTACAACACACTCTGAACACTTTCAGTCTACAACACACTCAGTCTATAACACACTCTCAGTCTACAACACACTCTGAACACTTTCAGTCTACAACACAATCAGTCTATAACACACTCTGAACACACTCAGTCTATAACCCACTCTGAACACAATCAGTCTATAACACACTCTGAACACACTCAGTCTATAACCCACTCTCAGTCTACAACACACTCTCAGTCTATAACACACTCTGAACACACTCTGAACACACTCAGTCTATAACACACTCTGAACACACTCAGTCTACAACACACTCAGTCTATAACACACTCTGAACACACTCAGTCTACAACACTCTCAGTCTATAACACACTCTGAACACACTCAGTCTACAACACACTCTGAACACAATCAGTCTATAACACACTCTGAACACACTCAGTCTATAACCCACTCTCAGTCTACAACACACTCTCAGTCTATAACACACTCTGAACACACTCTGAATACACTCAGTCTATAACACACTCTGAACACACTCAGTCTACAACACACTCAGTCTATAACACACTCTGAACACACTCAGTCTACAACACTCTCAGTCTATAACACACTCTGAACACACTCAGTCTACAACACACTCTGAACACACTCAGTCTATAACACACTCTCAGTCTACAACACACCCTGAACACTCTCAGTCTACAACACACTCTCAGTCTACAACACACTCTCAGTCTACAACACACTCTCAGTCTACAACACACTCACAGTCTACAACACACTCTCAGTCTACAACACACTCACAGTCTACAACACACTCTGAACACACTCAGTCTACAACACACTCTGAACACACTCAGTCTATAACACACTCTCAGTCTACAACACACCCTGAACACTCTCAGTCTACAACACACTCTCAGTCTACAACACACTCTCAGTCTACAACACACTCTCAGTCTACAACACACTCACAGTCTACAACACACTCTCAGTCTACAACACACTCACAGTCTACAACACACTCTGAACACACTCAGTCTACAACACACTCTCAGTCTACAACACACTCTCAGTCTACAACAGACTCACAGTCTCTGAGGTTGAAGTCGTTGGGGGCTCGAGCCGACCACAGTCTCATGGTGTTCACCGTGTTGTTCATGTATCCAGGGATGGGCGTGTCGTACGGCATCGCCAGAACCACCTGTGCAGGTGTGGAGAGACGAGGAAGGACAAGAAAATACATGTTATTTTAGACGAAAGATCCGTTAAAACATCACCTGGAAAGTTTCTCCAGCTGTGAGGAACAAGCTAACGCTAGAGCTAGCAACCTAGCAATGTAGCTTAAGTTTTGTTCGTTTATTCTATTTTAATTTTTTCAAACAGCATTAATAAAACAAACTTAAAAATTAAAAATTCTTATATATATATTTGTATTATTTGCATCGTTTTAACAAAGCTTGTGAATAGTCACTGTCAATAAAGTCTCAAAACTTTATTTATAAAGCCTTAAAACTTTGTTTACAAATTCTCTAAACTTTATTGACACAACAGTTAACAGTCTGAATCTGAATCCCACATCACATGACCAAAACACACAAGCTACATTGGTGTGTGTGTGTGTGTGTGTGTGTGTGTGTGTGCGTGTGGGTGTGTGTGTTTACTTTGAGTCTTTCTTTGACAACTGATAACGGTTAAATAACAACAAATTGTCCTATTTTTACTTGTTTACTTCCCGTAAACTTCCTGTTTCTTCTATGACTATGTATTTATTTATAAAGTATTTCAGTAAATCCTCATATAAATTTGTTATTGAATTTAAATTCATATTTTATTTGACGTTTTCCTTATGTTGTATTTTTATTATGTTTATAAACCATTTTATTTACAGTAAGTAAAAGACATATATTTGTGATTAAAACGATATATATCTTCAAAATAACTAAATAAGGAATAATCCCCGGGTTTTGAACATGGAGGACGTCGTACCTGAGTGTCGACCCACTTGGACCCTTCCGGGGTCTCCTCGACCCGCCCGTAGAAGTGAACCGGCAGCATGTACTCGGGACGAGCTTTCTCCCAGGGGTTACCATGACGCAGCCAATCGTCCGCCTCCTCCACCTGAGCCGCAGATTATTATTATTATTAGTTCAGATTCACCTTCACATCGTTTAATTCATATTATTATATCAAACTACAGGCATAAACTTGTACAACAAGGACTTTAAATAAAGGTTTGAATGGATATCAAAGTCAGCTCAGTTAAGGAAGGATAAACTAGTTATATTTATATCAATTAATGGTCATTAACTAATGTTTAAAAACAGAGTTTCATGAGGAAGTTGGAGCTGAAACGGTGTCTCAATCAAGTTGACAAACACAGGAAGTTTTCAACATCAAACTGGTATCAACAGGTTCATGAAAGTTCACAAGTTTCTTCCTCTTCAGCAGGAAAAACAAGTGGAGGCGAAAACCAGAGCAACGTCCTGAAGTGCATCTCGCGCTGATAACCTGCTGGACTGACGGGCGCCTTTGAGCAAGTCTCTTATCGAACCACCATCCTTCTGTCGCCGCCAATCATTAACCCCTGACGTGACCCACTTCTCCGTCAACTTTGACCCCCGACCGCCGAGAAAAAGTGAAAGATAAGACGGTCTGGACTTTGAATGGGGGGGAAATGTTGCAACGGTGCGTGCAGGAATCGAACCTGCCACCCGTCTCTGATCTTCTGGTTGAAGATCCCGTACTCGTAGCGAATGCCGTACCCGTACGCCGCCAGACCCAGCGTTGCCATGGAGTCCAGGAAGCAGGCTGTGTGGAGACATTTGTACAAACACAGTATGATCATCTGCCAAATCATTATGACCACTGAAGTCTATACTATTAGAGGAACTAAGATTGTCAATGTTTACAAATTGTTGTGTAACCCAAGCCTCAAACTGTCGTGTAACCGGTTACATGAAGGAGATTTATGATCTACGATGACATCTTTCTATTGCAGTTGCGCTTTATAACCACTAGAGGGTTCTATCTCCGTTCAAACACCTACTAAACCCCATTACAACAAAGCCCTTGCAGTAGTTATCAAACGAAACATCTTCCTATAGACTTCAAATTCTAAATTATAGCCAACATAATAGATACATGCCTTAATTTAACATATTTCTTGGACTATCAGGCACAGTAAAAAAAGCATTATGTATTAATTCTGGTTTTACTTCCTGACCTTGTAGTATTACTCCCCTTGGCTGCTTAGTATTTCTCAGCTATCCTCGTAGTATTTCTCCACTAGGCTCTGTAGTATTTCTCAGAGATTCTCGTAGTATTACTCTTTGAGGCTCTGTAGTATTTCTCAGCGATTCTTGCAGTATTACTCCACGAGGCTCTGTAGTATGTCTCAGAGATTCTCGTAGTATTACTCTTTAAGGCTCTGTAGTATTTCTCAATTCTTGCAGTATTACTCCACGAGGCTCTGTGTTTTCTAACTATCCTCGTAGTATTACTCACAGGTCTGTAGTATTTCTCACTCTCATAGTATTACTCCACGAGGCTCTGTAGTATTTCTCAGCTATCCTCGTAGTATTACTCCACGAGGCTCTGTAGTATTTCTCAGCTTCCTCTAGTATTACTCCACGAGGCTCTGTAGTATTTCTCAGCTATCCTCGTAGTATTACTCCACGAGGCTCTGTAGTATTTCTCAGCTATCCTCGTAGTATTACTCCACGAGGCTCTGTAGTATTTCTCAGCGATTCTTGCAGTATTAATCCACGAAGCTCTGTTGTATTTCTCAGAGATTCTTGCAGTATTAATCCACGAGGCTCTGTAGTATTTCTCAGAGATTCTTGCAGTATTACTCCACGAGGCTCTGTAGTATTTCTCAGAGATTCTCGTAGTATTACTCTTTGAGGCTCTGTAGTATTTCTCAGCGATTCTTGCAGTATTAATCCACGAGGCTCTGTAGTATTTCTCAGAGATTCTTGCAGTATTACTCCACGAGGCTCTGTAGTATTTCTCAGCTATCCTCGTAGTATTACTCCACGAGGCTCTGTAGTATTTCTCAGCCATCCTCGTAGTATTACTCTGCGAGGCTTGAATCTTGTGAATGTACAAATGTGTTCTCCTCGTACATTTAAACAATCGTCCATAAAAGCTTGTAAGTCTCAAAACTTTATCGACACCACAGTCTAACGTCTGACATCACATGACCAAAACACACACACGCCATTGGCCAACAGCAACTCTGTTACACATGTTTATATCGGTGACAAATAAACGTGTCACTTATTTTTCTTAACGTTTATAATTTGATATGTGCTTAACCGTGTAGACGCTCCTCACAGACACCAGAGGGAGCCAGACACCACATTTTTAATCCACGTGTTGGTGCTTTAATTAGGTCATGTGATCATTTTGACAACATTGTAATATGCACCTGCAAGTCTGCCCAGACCTCCGTTCCCCAGACCTGCGTCCTCCTCCATCTCCTCCAGCTCCTCCATGTCCAGCCCCAGCTGCACCAACGAGACCCAGAACCATCAGACGACCTTCAGAACAGAGTCTCCTGTGGCTGACCTGGTAGATGGCTTCGTCGCAGGCGTTCTGCAGGCCCAGGTTGATCATGGTGTTCTGGAGAGTCCGGCCCATGTAGAACTCCAGGGAGAGGTAATACACTCGCTGAGGACAAGAGGAGACTCTCAACACCTTCAGCATCGACAAGCGTCGCAAGAAATCCAGAAGGAAATTAAATTCCAGAGAAGAAAAAAGACGCCGGAGGCAGAAGAACCTTTCATTTCCTGTGTCTGTGGAAACTATCTTGGAATGTTCTGAGCGACATTTGTGTTGAAATATTTCGACTTTTATGATCATTTTGTCGTTTTAATTCAGTGTATTCTGAGAAACAGTGACACAATTGAAGGTTTATTAAAATGTACTAGTTTAAGTTGAGATTTATTGTATTGTTTTTCATCACAAAAGTGTTTCAAGAAAAGAACGAGAAGAATATCTGAACCTGAATTTCATTTGTATTAATAACATAATTGTTTATTAAGTATAAATAAAGTCTTTTTCTTGTCTGGTGGTGATTGTTAGATTTTTTAGTATTTTATTGAAATTAAAACATATTTATAAGTCGTTTAATTTAGTTTTCTTAAAGGGTTTGTATTGTCAAGAACTTGTTTATACGTATCACGATACAGAGTCAACAATATATCGTGATACTGTAGTAACGAGCAAATGTGTGTAGTATTGTCCAGTACTTGACTCTGGTGTTGTGATAGTGTAGTAACAAATATATATGTGTAGTATTGTCCAGTACTTGACTCTGTGTTGTGATAGTGTAGTAACAAGTTATGTGTAGTATTGTCAGTACTTGACTCTGTTTGTGATAGTGTAGTAACAAGTATATATGTGTAGTATGTCAAGTACTTGACTCTGTGTTGTGATAGTTAGTAACAAGTATATATGTGTAGTATTGTCAAGTACTTGACTCTGGTGTTGTGATAGTGTAGTCAAGTATATATGTGTAGTATTGTCCAGTACTTGACTCTGGTGTGTGATAGTGTAGTAACAAGTATTGTGTAGTATTGTCCAGTACTTGACTCTGTTTGTGATAGTGTAGTAACAAGTATATATGTGTAGTATTGTCCAGTACTTGACTCTGGTGTTGTGATAGTGTAGTAACAAGTATATGTGTAGTATTGTCCAGTACTTGACTCTGGTGTTGTGATAGTGTAGTAACAAGTATATATGTGTAGTATTGTCCAGTACTTGACTCTGGTGTTGTGATAGTGTAGTAACAAGTATATATGTGTAGTATTGTCCAGTACTTGACTCTGGTGTTGTGATAGTGTAGTAACAAGGATATATGTGTAGTATTGTCCAGTACTTGACTCTGGGGTTGTGATAGTGTAGTAACAAGTATATATGTGTAGTATTGTCCAGTACTTGACTCTGGTGTTGTGATAGTGTAGTAACAAGTATATATGTGTAGTATTGTCCAGTACTTGACTCTGGTGTTGTGATAGTGTAGTAACAAGTATATATGTGTAGTATTGTCCAGTACTTGACTCTGGTGTGTGATAGTGTAGTAACAAGTAAATGTGTATTGTCCAGTACTTGACTCTGGTGTTGTAGTATTTACAGACCACATGACTCTTGACAAAGTCGTAACTACTTTCATTTGTTTTCAAACCAAAATATGTCCAAACATCAGCTTTAAAAGCTGCTGGACTCACTGTATCCTCTCGTCCTCAGTCATCACCCAGATCTCACAGGATCTAAGTGTTCATTTGACTTAATGGCGAATTGTAATTGCAAAACAAAAATGAACAAACGCTGTGAATATTTCACGTTAATTGTACATTTTTAAAAAAGTTGAATTATAGAATTGTAAACACAGTTTATTTAAATGTAAACTGTTAAAGAACGACGACACAAATAAACTCCTATTTAAAAGAAAAGTAATGAAAATTAAATTAAATTAGATGTTTTTTAAATTGATAAATATCGCTATTGTACAGCAAAGTTTTCTCTCACTAGTTTTCACGGAAGTGTCAAAACTATCAGCGAACGGAACCGGAAGTACCTTCGGGTCCGCTTCATAGTAGAACTGCTGGGTCCGGATCCACCTGCCCACCAGGTGGTCCCGGACCGTGTGGGCCAGAGCGAAGTAGTAGTCCCGGGGGGTGGCGATGTTGCGGTCCTTGACCAGCGTGAAGTGCAGGTGTCTGTTGAAGCCCTTCTTCAGCTCCGCCACGTTCTCCAGACCCACGATCCCCCTGATGCTGATCTGCTTCCGCTTCTCCTGGTCCGTCAGAGGGGTCGCCATGGCTGGTTGTGTTCGGTCCAGAGTCAGGAAGGTGAAGGTTCTGCAGAGTTTCTCCTCCTCCCGCCGTCATTGGAGAGAAAGAGGGAGGATGTTTGTGCGGAACCACCCACTGGACCCGAGTCCAGGTCCAGACCTGACCCGGAGTGCGAGTCTCCACCTTCTTTTAATTCACTTTAAATTTACTTTTAATTTACTTTTAATGTACTTTTAATTCACTTTTAATTCACTTTAAATTTACTTTAAATGTACTTTTAATTCACTTTTAATTCACTAAAGTCACTTTAAATTCTCTTCAAATTCTCTTAATTCTCTTTAAGTTCACTTTAAATTCACTTTAAAGTCATTTTGAATCCACGTTTAATTCACTTTAAATTCTCTTCAAATTCTTTTTTAATTCTCTTCAAATTCACTTTAAATTCTCTTCAAATTCACTTTAAATTCTCTTCAAATTCACTTTAAATGCTCTTCAAATTCTTCTTTAAATTCTCTTCAAATTCACTTTAAATTCTTTCAAATTCTTTAATTAAATTCTTCAAATTCACTTTAAATTCTCTTCAAATTCACTTTAAATTCTCTTCAAATTCTTTTTAAATTCTCTTCAAATTCACTTTAAATTCTCTTCAAATTCACTTTAAATTCTCTTCAAATTCACTTTAAATTCTCTTCAAATTCACTTTAAATTCTCTTCAAATTCACTTTAAATTCTCTTCAAATTCACTTTAAATTATCTTCAAATTCTTTTTAAATTCTCTTCAAATTCACTTTAAATTCTCTTCAAATTCACTTTAAATTCTCTTCAAATTCACTTTAAATTCTCTTCAAATTCACTTTAAATTCTCTTCAAATTCTTTTTTAATTTTCTTAAAAACACAAATTCCTAATTTTTAAATTCTCTTCAAATTCACTTTAAATTTACTTTAAATTCACTTTAAATTTACTTTAAATTCACTTCAACTTCACTTTAAATTCTCTTCAAATCCACTTTAAATTCTCTTCAAATTCACTTTAAATTATCTTCAAATTCACTTTAAATTATCTTCAAATTCACTTTAAATTTTCTTTAAATTCACTTCAACTTCACTTCGATATTTTTAGATTTCTACATACATCACAATGTTCAAGGAAGAATTGAAAAGATTAAAAAAAAGATAGAACCATTAGTTCATTGTTTCATATGTTCATTAGTTCTGTAGTTGATGTGTTCTTTAGTTCATTGGTTCATTTGTTCTTTAGTTAATTGGTTCATTGATTCGTTAGTTCATTGGTTCTGTAGTTCATTGGTTCGTTAGTACATTAGTTCATTATTTCATTGGTTCATTGGTTTATTAGTTAATTGGTTATTTGGTTCATTGATTTATTAGTTCATTTGTTTTTTAGTTCATTTGTTCTTTAGTTCATTGGTTCATTCGTTTTTTAGTTCATTGGTTCATTTGGTTAAAATTAGTTCATTAGTTAATCACTTTATATTTCATAAATTCATTGGTTAATTAGTTCATCAGTATTTAGTTCAGTGGATCATTAGTTCATTACTGCATGGGTTCATTAGTTCATCAGTTTTAAGTTAATTTGTTTTTAAGTTCTTTGGTTCATTTGTTTATTGGTTCATCAGTCTTTTAGTTCATTGGTTTATCAGTTTTTTAGTTCATAAGATTATCAGTTTTTTGGTTCATAAGTTCATCAGTTAATTAGTTCATCAGTCTTTTAGTTCATTAGTTTATCAGTTTTTGAGTTCATCAGTTAATTAGTTCATCAGTCTTTTAGTTCATTAGTTTATCAGTTTTTTGGTTCATAAGTTCATTCGTTCATCAGTTAATTAGTTCATCAGTCTTTTAGTTCTTTAGTTTATCAGTTTTTTAGTTCATTGGTCCTTTAGTTCATTGGTTCATTAGTTTATCTTTTTTTTTCCAGGCAAACGTAATATTTTTCAAGGCATTTATTGACTTTTCTTCCACAGGAAACACAGGTTCATCAGAGGCTCGTACAACAGTAACATGATCGTGATATACGCGTCTTAAAATAGTCGTAATGTCGTTTTATATCCAGACATATAAGGTAAATAATAGATGACGAAGAAGGTTATAGTTCTGCTCACACGTCTGTACACACGGAGATAGAACTGGTGCTTGGTCGCCCAGCCACAGGTCGACGACTCGCCACGTGTTCTCGACTCGACACAAACTCATTTGGCTGTAAAAATACAAATGTTACAATCACACGCTGTTCAGTCGTGTCGCGACAGCGTCAACATTCACGGTTGCTTTTGTACACATAGAAAAAGTTGTTCTTGAAAAAAGTAAACATGTTCCTTCTCAGCTCCAATGTTTAGAAATGACTTTTGTATCAAAGATGATGTTCTGCTTTGAAATGAACTTGAAAATATGTTTTATTTGATGCGATACAAGTTGAATTTAAGTGGCTTTAGCTCGTGAACCTGAACAGTCGCAGGAAATAAATCTAAATTAAACCAGAATATACATGGAATTCTATGGAGTGATATTAGTGCCACAATCTGGAAATAAATGAGAAAAAATATATTTATATTTTCATTTTATTCCTTTATTTATTCTTATAATAATGTCATTTTAATGTATTTATCTCCAAACGAAGCACTTTTATCATCCCATAGTTTCCAAGTCTCGTATAGAAGTTTCCTAAATACTTTATTTCTAGAAAGAGTGGTAGCAGCGAAGTCCGGCCTCGCGGCGGACATGAAAGCACCGTCTACGTTTGTTCACTAAAGCACGTCAGTGATTCACATCTTTCGTCACCAAACATGGCTTTGTTTTTTAAAATCACTTCAACACGTCAGTTTCACTTGGACAACAATCTTTCTAATAAAAATACATCTCCAGAAGCGCCACCTACAGGTTCCCCCTCAGAATTACATCCAATGAAGAAGAAAAATACAGAAAATAATTGGTTAAAAACATCAATAACTTAACTATACACATGTGTTTTCACCGTCGCACACATCTGCTCCTCGTCACACACGTCTGCTCGTATACTTATATATTTAGATGCACTTGTAAAGCGGGAACGTAAACGAAACGTCGGCGGGAAAAAAGCCGAAAACTATTGCTGTCGCGCTTTTGGACACCTTCGAAAATACTTGTGCTTGTTTGATTTTAAAGTATATTTGATGGTTCGACTGACCTCGGGGTTAAAAAAAAAGTTATTTCTCGACAAAAGTAGATTTTTCTGATGACAGTTCGGCTCCTGGAGCTTCCACTGTTGCAGTGCATTGTGGGACTGAAGCATATGTGGTGAAACGACTCTTACTGCGATTTTTCTGTCCCACTATTAATTATTTTAGACACATTTATGATGATTTTAGCTTCTTTTTTTCAAAATCTGTTCTTGACTTTTGTTTTTAAAATGACTGAAACTTCCATTAGTGTTCGTCTGCTCGTGAATCGGTTGATTTTCTATCATAAAATCTCTTGAAATAACTCACTTTTGGCGGGAAAAATGCAATTCAAGGAGTTGCTAAGCTTGATGCTAGCATGCTAACGGCTCAAGCTACGACAGCAAAACCCAATTTTTTCACAGATATTTTTCACGTTAGATTTTTTCCTCTTAAATATTGATATTTTTGAATCTATGTTTGATTTCACTCTCATCGATCGTCTCCGTCTGGATCCCGATGCTAACAACGACGTAGCTCTCGCTGACGATCGATGGACTCCATGTTTCCAGTGTTCCAGCGTGTTGTGTCCATGGAGACGTCGAGGCTCGATTAAAGGCTCAGAACTTAAAGTTTTTGATTTTCTTGATGTTTTTCGACGTCGCGTTGAGCCCGAGCTGGAGTCTCTCAGCACATGGACCCGTTCGGATCGACCTCCCCGGGCGTGTAGAAGTCAGGGATGGGCAGCCCGGTGTGTAGCGTGACCTGCGGAGGAGACACCGTCATATACACGCGGCCTGCAGGGGGAGCTGTTGCTCAAGAAACATTGTTCAATAGGTGAGAACGAGACTTAACTCAAAAAGTTTAATGCTTAAAATAATAAAAAATATTATTCAAAATAAGTAAAATAGTCAAAATAATCACGTATTTTAAACTTTTGTCTGCGATAAAATGATTGAACAAAGGTTTTGACACGACTTAAACTTGACTGGAATCATTTAATCATGACATTTTGGATCAATACATAATATATAAAATATTATATAATGATATATAATATATAATATAATAAAATAAAATAAAATAAGCTCGACCCCTTTTTGACCCTGTGATGTCATATTTTCAGTACTTTTCTGTAAAACGTTTATGATTCGTAAACTTATTTTGTAGATGATTATGCACAAATATATCTTTTAAAAAGGGACACATTTCTTTTACACATTTATTTCCTCCTAAAATTAATCTTAACCCAAAAACTACAAGTGAATAAATCATTAATTATTTATGAATTAAAGCAACATTTTTTATCTATATATTTATATATTTTAACCTCAGGAGTAACAGTTGGATTCTTGTTGCTATTCTCTAAAATATAAACTTTTTTCAAAACCAAGAAAAATAAATAAAATGATAAATAAATAAAATTTCATCGGACAAGAATGAATCCGACGACGATACTTTCAGTACGGCTTGGAAATTCAATGTTTCATGTGGTACGAGATAAGACATTAATGATGTGTTGGTACTGATTCAAACACCAGAGATAGATTTTCTCTGTGTGAAAAAATGAATAACATCAATAACTTCTGTATTTTGTGAAAATTCTAGGTTTAACTGACGCAAAAACATTCAAACGCTTCATTGTTCGGATTTAATTAGATTTTAATAGGATTCTTTAAACTACTGAAGGTGTAAAAGAGATCGAAACAACAACAAATAAAAATGTTTTTCTTACAAATCACATTGTATTGTTATCATAGTTATTTTATGTTTTATATTTAAATGAAGCGTGCATAAAATGTATATTAAATATTTATTAACATGCAATTGTGCATGTTCTTGCAATTAAACTTCCGGCCGCTAGATGTCAGTATTCACCGCGTCCTTCAGAGCTAAATATGTCCTTGTTCCTCAAGTACTGCGTTAAATCGTGTAGTTGCTCCTGTATCGTTACACGAATCAACACACACACACACACACACACACACACACACACACACACACACACACACACACACACACACACACACACACACACACACACACACACACACAGATCACAGGTCAGTTACCTGGACGTTGCGGTTGAGGCTGATGGCAGGATAGTAAACTCCCTCCAGGTTGTCGAAGGCGACCGGGCCCTGCTGCTCGTCGTTGATGAGGAAGATCAGGATCCCTCGGTTGAAGTCCAGCAGGAGCCCGATCGTGGCCCCTTTGCCGATGCCTCCGTCGGTCCTGCTCACAAACGGGGTTCACTTTAGAACCCCGAAGACTATCGTAACTGGTGTTGTGTTCACCTGTTGGTGTGCGAGTTGTTGTGCATGAACCAGGAGCGGTTGTTGTCCACGTACATGGCCCAGGCCTTGTCGTCCTTCCCCAGCATCACGTCCTTCAGCACGTCGGCCCGGGCGACCCCGAAGGCCGGGTCCGGGTGGTTGTCGTAGCGGTCCAGGGTCACCTCCCAGTAGTGCACGCCCCGGGAGAAGCCCGAGTTGCCCAGGACCACCCGGTCGTCGTAGCTGTTGCAGGTCGCCGTCAGGTTGTCGTTGGAGAAGATGACGTCGGGGTGAGCCGAGGCGGGGTCAAAGGTGAACCAGGCCACTGTGGGAGGAGGGACTTTTAGTGTCTTTGTGTGTGTGTGTGGGGGGGTCGTGAGAGGAGTGAGGGTCGGATGAAGGTGAACATCATGGATCTTATCGTCATGATGATCCTAAAATAAACTATTCTGAGTCAAACATCAGCAGCTTTTGCTTCAGACTTTTGAACAAGTTACGCTTTTTTTCTCTTAAATGACATTAATCTGTGACTCTTGACACGTCAAGAACCTTTTTTAGTCAAGTTAAAATAAATAAACTAAAATAAATAAAACTGTAAACTAGTCAAAATGAGAGAAAAATCCTGTTTAAATGGGACCATAAGGTAAGATGTATAAAGTAATATCAGAACCATCAGAATATTAAAGGTAACTCGTTGAAATATTAACATTTAATTAAAAAAATAAAATACATTTAATTCCATCATTTCTTTATTTAATGGTTGCATTTGTTTATTAAATTAAAATGTTCTTGCAAAATATTATCTACGAATAAAGTTTGTTATCGTGATTCCAATAATTACAAAAATAAAATCAGATAATACCCAAAAGAGGACAGAACTTCTCGATCCGACTTTCAGCCAATCACGCGAGGCAGAGTACAATCATGTGACTCACCGATCAAGCAGCTCTGTACTCTGTTGGTGATGTCTGGTGTCACTATCATATCAACATTTTTTTTAACTAGACAATGTAAAATATATTGAATTTAGAATATTAATTGTTTTTAATTATTGGAATGAAAATATCAAACTAGAGCTGCTGTAGTAGAAGAACTTACATTTTCCCGATCCTTCAGGAGCAAGTATTCCTTTCATGTTTTTGCTTATCATACAATTGTATTCTACTTTGTCTTAACATTAAACCATTAACACTAAACAGGTTCCTCTGGTGAGGCTGATTTAAGTGATATTTTCATTTATATTTTGCTTTAAATCTGAACTCGTGTTGCTCCGTCGTCTGAAACAAAAGTATCTTTGTGTCGATGTTGGACTCAGTGAGTGACTCAGTACCAGGCAGACGTTGGTGTGATGAGCTCCAGGTTCTTTAATCAAAGCCTCGTGTTCCTCCGAGGAAATAAAGGTTCTAATGCTGGATGTTATTGGAGAACGAGGAGCCCACGGAGCCACAAACGTCCCCCTGGAGCCCGAGTGACCAGGACACTGATGAGAGGCGATGCTGGAGGTGTTGGGGGGAGGGTTGGCAGACAAAAGGGGGTTCGGTTCGTACCTGGGACTATAGATTGCATGTCACATGGAGGGAGTCCGGCTGTAACGTAAAGAAGCAGGGGAGGAGGACGAGGACGAGGAGGAGGACGAGGAGCGAAGCGTTGCAGCCCAAAGTAAAGAGAGAAGCAGGTTTGATCAGCTGCGTCACGACTACAATAATAATAATAATAATAATAACAATAAAACCATTTAACATCATCTTGTTCTCTAGACCTGCACAAGCACATGGAGCTTCTAGAAGATAAAGAGCCTGAAACTTGACTGAGCAGAGCTGAGCAGAGGAAGAGCTTGTGTCTCAGAAGCTTTTAGCTAAATGTATTTTCACAATTAAATCATGGTTTGAGCTCAGAGGGAAAACAAACTTCTTTGATTTCATTGAGATGAAACGTTCTGTGAGACACAAGCTTTTAGTCCGACAGCAAACTTAACGCTCGCTTAAAAATAGGGAAAAGAACCAAAAACACAAAATATTGTCATGAATGTATCACTTGAATGTCATTAAAAATACACCTTTATAAAGCAAGTGAAGATTATTGTTCCAAGAGTATTATTAGGGCTTTAAAAAATAAACTGATCCCCGATATATTCAGCTCACGATTTAATTCTATACGATATATTCAGCTTATGTTACGAGTCAATAAAATATATTAAGCTCATGATACGATTCGATATATTCAGCTCAGGATATATTGTGATGGTTTCACTCTCCTTCAGTTGAACAAAAAGCTAAAGTCGATTGTATCCTCTCGTCCTCAGTCATCGGCAGATAAATATCAATGCAAAGGATTTTTTTTTCTCACACCCCTAGAAATGGTCTCACACATTTGAATAAGTGTTGATATTAATCGACTTTAAGCACCAACCACTAGGAGGCACCCTTCCATCATCCATCATCTCACAACACCAAGCTTCTTGTAAGATCGTTCAGGCAGGAAACGAGTTATAAACGTAAAGCCGTAGAAGAGACTATCTGAAAATACGATATATTCAACTCACGATTTAATTTGATACGTTTTATTTATCTAACAATACCATATATTCAGCTAACGTTACGATGTGATACAATATATTCAACTCACGATTTGATTTGATACGATATATTTAGCTAAAAATACGATATACTTCAATTTTGTTTGTATTCCATTCGTTATTTTCTAGGATTATTTTCTCCAAAAGTTTAATTCAATGTTTGTTCGTTTTTTCGCATCATCTCACGACACTTCTGTCGTAAGGGAGGGTCGTTCAGGCAGGAAACGAGTTACAAAAGTAAAGTCGTAGAAGAGACTATCTGATAAAATTACGATTATTTGCTAATACGAATATTTCAACTCACGATTTAAATTCGATACGATATATTTAGCTAAAAATACGACATATTCAGTTCACGATTTTATTCCATTCGGTATTTTCTAGAATTATTTTCTGCGACGCAAAAGTTTAATTCAATGTTTGTTTGTTTTTTCGCATCATCTCACGACACTTCTTGTAAGATCGTTCAGGCAGGAAACGAGTTACAAAAGTGAAGTCGTAGAAGAGACTATCTGAAAATACGATATATTCAACTCACGATTTAATTTGATACGTTTTATTTAGATAAAAATACGATATATTCAGCTCACGATTTTATTCCATTCGTTATTTTCTAGGATTATTTTCTGCGACGCAAAAGTTTAATTCAATTTTTGTTTGTTTTTTCGCATCATCTCACGACACTTCTTGTAAGATCGTTCAGGCAGGAAACGAGTTACAAAAGTAAAGTCGTAGAAGAGACTATCTGAAAATACGATATATTCAACTCACGATTTAATTTGATACGTTTTATTTATCTAACAATACCATATATTCAGCTTACGTTACGATGTGATACAATATATTCAACTCACGATTTAATTTGATACGATATATTTAGCTAAAAATACGATATATTCAGTTCACGATTGTATTCCATTCGTTATTTTCTAGGATTATTTTCTGCGACGCAAAAGTTTAATTCAATGTTTGTTCGTTTTTTCGCATCATCTCACGACACTTCTTGTAAGATCGTTCAGGCAGGAAACGAGTTACAAAAGTAAAGTCGTAGAAGAGACTATCTGAAAATACGATATATTCAACTCACGATTTAATTTGATACGTTTTATTTATCTAACAATACCATATATTCAGCTTACGTTATGATGTGATACAATATATCCAACTCACGATTTAATTCGATACGATATATTTAGCTAAAAATACGACATATTCAGTTCAAGATTTTATTCCATTCGTTATTTTCTAGGATTATTTTCTGCGACGCAAAAGTTTAATTCAATTTTTGTTTGTTTTTTCGCATCATCTCACGACACTTCTTGTAAGATCGTTCAGGCAGGAAACGAGTTATAAACGTAAAGCCGTAGAAGAGACTATCTGAAAATACGATATATTCAACTCACGATTTAATTCGATACGTTTTATTTATCTAACAATACCATATATTCAGCTTATGTTACGATGTGATACAATATATTCAACTCACGATTTAATTCGATACGATATATTTAGCTAAAAATACGACATATTCAGTTCACGATTTTATTCCATTCGTTATTTTCTAGGATTATTTTCTGCGACGCAAAAGTTTAATTCAATGTTTGTTCGTTTTTTCGCATCATCTCACGACACTTCTTGTAAGATCGTTCAGGCAGGAAACGAGTTACAAAAGTAAAGTCGTAGAAGACGCTTCATTTGTGGCGTACCAACACGGACGAGGAGAAGCTGCTCTCTCTACCGAGTGTCACTTCCTTGTTCGTAGTAACCTAGCGAGTGTGAAACATCTCGACCCGCCTCACCCTCGGACGTCTGCATGAGGAGCGTCTTGCTGTACTGGCCCACGCCGCTGCCGTTGAAGGCCTTCACTCTGGACCTGTAGGTGCTGTTGAAGTGCAGCCCGTCCACCGTGCAGATGGTTTCCGTGCCCACGTACACTTCCTGCGGAGACACTCCATGTTAGGCCATCTGACTCCGAGCGGACCCCATCCTCCCGGCCCACCAGGCACGTCCTGCTGTAGAATCTAGCTTTTGTAAAAAAAACATGGAGGTGTGGGCGGTTCGGCCCACGCTCGCTATTAATAGAAGCGCCGGCGTCGGCGTCGGCGAGTGACTCGGAGGAAAACTTCCACGATAATGTGGTGGTTTTAGGAGAGAGGAAGGAAAACGTGGACCTCGTGCTACTACACATGTGTGTGGCTGATACCGACCCGGACCCGCAGAGGCAGAACCACCCACACGCCTGCGTTATCCAGGCGGGTCACGAGGGAAGACGACACTTTTGAGCGTTCAAAGGAGTTTCCTCCACCATTGTCGTGGATCCTCGTCAGAACAAAGATCTGACGGGACAGAACCAGGACGAGGGTCTTGGGGACGGATCGATTTCCCGCCGAGGCCCGGGACACTACTTTCTGTAACTCTTCCTATGGAATGTCACATGACCTCGGCGACCCGGTTCCAGTTCCAGCGACAAAGACACTCTTTGACGGTCGGCGCCGGCGTCCCCGCCTGGCACCGCCTGAACCGGGTCTTTGTCGGTGTGGCGGTCAGGTGAGCGGTTCCTGCGGGTCTCAATGGAAGTGTGGAACTCACCCTGAACGGGCCCCCGTTGCCGTCATCCAGCTCCAGAATGTAACCTTCCACGGCGATGGTGGAGAGCGGCGGTTGTTTCCATGACAACGTGGCGCTGTTGTTCTGCGTACAGCATTCTTCCAGCTGGAGCATGGGGGCCGCCGGCACTGTCGGGGGGGAAGACGAGGACATGAGTGGCCCCTTGTTGACGCTCGGAGACCCCCCTGAACTGAACATCCAGGAAGTAGTTTCATTTAAATCAACATTGATTGGAACTCGACGACTTTAACGTAGAATTTAAAATAAGTATCGACCAATCAGTCGTCACTATATAGAGCAGTGTGCAGAAAGGCATCATGGGAGTTCACCGTTTTGTCGGCACCATAAGTAAGGAGGGTGCAACGATATGCATACATGACAACAACAAGTTATTCTAACTAATAACGATCTACAGGTTAAAATGCTTGTGCTTGCAACAAAAGTTTGTTTATTTTAGTGTAATTTTTCCCAAGGGTCGTGGCAGTTCAAACCTCTGGGTTGAATCTACCTTTCATCTGGACAAAGTCCAGCTGGTGGATGGTCTGCAGGAGAAGTCCACTGTCCAAGGTCAAGTCGAAGTCGCTCGTCATCCTGGGGGTCAACGTGCCTTTGCCCCACTGACCCTCGGTCATGTGGACCCTCCGGATCAGAGCGTCGGAGATCTGAGGGAACAAGGATTCTATTTAAACATTTATTTCATTATGGATTTGATCTGACCTGGAGGAAGACTCTGAGGTTATTCTCTCTCCATCCATCCATCCATCCATCCATCCATCCAATCTTTCCATCCATCATCCATCCATCCATCCATCCATCTATACATCCATCCTATCTTTCCATCCTATGGATCGAGCCATCCATCCCATCCATCCAATCCATACTATCCATCCTCCATCCATTCATCCATCCATCCAATGTATCAATCCATCCATCTATCCAATGTATCGATCCATCTATCCATCATCCATCTATCCATCTATCCATCTATCCATCATCCATCTATCCATCATCCATCTATTCATACATCCATCCAATGTATCAATCCATCCATCCATCATCCATCTATCCATCATCCATCTATCCATCCATCTTTTTCATACATCGATCCATCTATCCAAACCCATACATCCAATCTATCCATCCATCCATCCATCCATCCATCCATCCTTGCCATTCATCCATCATATCCATCTTTTCCATCCATCCATCCATCCATCCATCCAATCATTGTTTCTATCCATCCATCCATCCATCCATCCATCCACCCATCCATCCATCCATCCATCCATCCATCCAATCATTGTTTCTATCCATCCATCCATCCATCCAATCATTGTTTCTATCCATCCATCCATCCATCCATCCATCCAATCATTGTTTCTATCCATCCATCCATCCACCCACCCATCCATCCATCCATCCATCCATCCATCCATCCACCCATCCATCCATCCATCCACCCATCCACCCACCCATCCATCCATCCACCCATCCACCCATCCATCCATCCATCCATCCATCCATCCATCCATCCATCCATCCATCCATCCATCCATCCATCCATCCATCCATCCATCCATCCATCCATCCATCCTATCCTATCCTATCTTATATCATTGATGTGATCTGACCTGCAGGAAGCCGCTGGGGTCGTTCTCTTTGATGACCTCCAGACAATACTCCATCAGGCCTGTGGTCTGACGCAGCTTCACGGTGCAGTGAGAGATCTGATCCCGGACCACCTGGACGGAGAAGAAACAACACTTGTCAATGTATATTTATTCATTCAAGACGCCTAAGAGAGGAGGATGAATGATTCAAACTGCAGATGAAGGACAAGTTAACATGTGATTTCCTGGCGGGTGAGTGTCGGACAACAATAACACAATGTGCTACAGACGCTCGTGAAGGAAACCATTGTGTGACACGTGCAGGAGGTGTCTTCACATCCTCAGTCAAGCACACAATCAAAACACCAAGTGTGATTTGAAAAATACTTGAAAATGTTTCCCAAAACAGCCGCGAGGACATTCCCGTCCCCGACACTGTGTAAGAATCAGGGATGCTGGACGGATGGTTGCTAGGCAACAGCTGCTGCACTGCCGCGATCTGAAGGGTCTCCGAGCTGTGGAGGAAAATCCTCTCTGCAGTCGCCGCGAAAAACACCTTTTATTGAGTCCAACCCCATGGAAACCACACTCTTGTAGGGACTGTTTTATAAGAAAGGTTTGCAATATTTTGTGTTTTAAATCAAATATAGGAGAAATAACTCTTCCTAACATAACCATGTGTTGATGAATCCGTGAGGAGTTAAGAACAACAGAAACGTCCAAATCAATGTCAGCAGTTCTAAAGAGAACCTGCTATGAAAGAGGAGGAGGGGCCAGGACTGAAGGTAATTGGTAAGAGGCTGAAGATCCACGGGGACCTGTTGTGTCACGAGGAGGATGTTGGTTTTATTGAGTGTTACACAGAGTACAGTCAACCCTTATTATTCTCAAGGAACAATACAAACCCACAGTATTGATATTGCTATTAGCAACTATACATTTATAAATGGCTGACATGATGCTGCATATTCCTGTAAGTCAACACCACCTATTTTAAGTTTGTAGTTTTCTTTGTTTGCTGTTACAGTTGTTTGTTGTTTTTCTTTCCTTGACCTATGTTCTTTGTCTTTGTCTTTAGACTTAGATTGTGTCATCTTGTTCTTCCTCTTTATGTTCTTCTTATTTTATTTTTTATGTATTATTTTTTATTGTTTATGAAAAATTGTGGTATTGTAAAAAACAATTTCCCAAAGGAGACCTCCTGAGGGATCAATAAAGTTTTACCTTACCTTACCTTACCTTAAGATTGCAGAAGTATCAAGAGATGAAGAAAATATTGAAGATATAGCCTGTGATGTGTTACTAGCTTTGATGCTAACAAACATGCTAATGTCCATTATTTATGTGATGGAATATAAAATAATTTCCATCATTTATGTCATGGAATATATAATAATGCCCTATTATTTACGTAATTGTATAGATAACAATTTCCTTTATTAATTTAATTTTATATATAATAATGTCCATCCTTTATATTATTGAATATTAAATAACGTACATCGTTTATTTTATTTTATAGATAGTAATATCCATTATTTACTTTATTGTAGTGGCCAAGTATATAGTAACCATATAGCCTCTAAAACAGACTAACTTTGATGCTAACAAACATGTTTACGTATATTATTTATGTTATTGTATATATAATTAAGATACACTCTACAAAGTAGCCTAGCTTTGATGCTAAAAAACATGCTAATGTCTATTATTTATGTTATTGTATATATAATAATAATAATAATAATAATCTCTATTTATATAGCGCCTTTCTAGACCAGGATACACTCTACAAAGTAGCCTAGCTTTGATGCTAAAAAACATGCTAATGTATATTATTTATGTTATTGTATATATAATTAAGATACACTCTACAAAGTAGCCTAGCTTTGATACCAACAAACATGCTAATGTATATTATTTATTTTATTGTATACAGTATATAATTAAGATATACTCTACAAAGTTGCCTAGCTTTGATGCTAGCAAACATGCTAATGTATATTATTTATTTTATTGTATACAGTATATAATTAAGATATACTCTACAAAGTAGCCTAGCTTTGATGCTAGCAAACATGCTAATGTATATTATACATGTAGTTAGATTCCATGGAAAAGTGGACAGTTTCAAACAGCAAGAATGTAAAACCCAGGAACAGTAAATTCTTCGGCGATCCATCCATCAGCTGTAAGTGCAGCAGGAAATCAATCCCAATAAGCTTCAGGATCAGTCGTTTCCTCTTCACTCCTTCAACAAAGTGTTGTTTTAAACCCAGTAAATCCTTGTTAAGCTTCGGACAATTCTCACTGGAGCGACGACGATTCAATTATAATGAACATTATACAACATTACACACGGTGATAAAAACAGGCTTGTATTCGATCTATGAAGGAGAAATGACAGGTTGAGCTGATCGATTGTGTTTGTGTCCAGTTGTGCGTCGACCACTGACTGAATCAATATATTTCCAGACAATCGTCATCGCAGAGATGAGGATCAGCACCTCTGAATCAACTCTGAGCAGAAAGCATTAGAGTTTCATAATTTTTCAACAGATGAACCCATTTTAATCAAAAGAGATTTCGGTGCGAGGATCAGCTTCACCTGCACCGTAACCATGGCGACCGGCTTCATTGTGGGAGCAGCAAGAGTCATAAACGTAGAGTCGCCTCAGCACATTATTCATTTATTATTTCCACACTTTCTTCTGCCACAGCTGTGTCAGCAAACAAGCTCTAATCACCTTCTTGAACGGACGTGTTTAGCTCAAAACTAGGTTGGACAAGAAAAACAAAAGATTTTTTATTATTTTTGATTATCGATCATTATTTTATTATAACTAAAATAAAAGGTAATTATCATTATATTAGCTTTAATAACCTGCTCAGTATTGGTGAAGGTAACAGTATTTATTTGAAACAATTATAAATGTCGTCTTTACCTAAGCAGAAGTGCATGTTGGGTATTTTAATCCAGGTGATAGTTTCCAGAATTGTATTTATTATCAAGTGATTAAAATATCAGGTAAAGCCTATTAGCTTTGATGCTAACAGAAATGCGAATGTCCCTTATTCATGTTATTGTAAAACAAAATCATATAAACACCAAAACCAAACAGTACTGATGCTAACAAACATGCTAATGTACTGTGTAATGTTATGTATGTTATTGTATTCACAAAGACTATACAATATAAAGAAATACTCTGCAACCCCGACTAGCTTTGATGCTAACACAAATACTAATGTCCATTATAAATGTTATTGTAAAGGGAAATAATATAGTAACATATAACCCCCAAAACCAACCAGTTCTGATGCTAACAAACATGCTAATGTATGTTATTTATGTTATTGTATTCACTAAGACTGTATAATAAAAGAAATACTACTACAATCCGGACTAGCTTTGATGCTAACACAAATACTAATGTCCATTATCTATCTTATTGTATTAACAACTTAGATTGTTAGGATAAAGCCTGCAATTACTACTAGCTTTGATGCTAAAAACAGGCTTATTTCAATTATTTATGTTATTGCCTTCATAAAAAATATACAATCGAAAAATATTCTGCAAATCTGACTAGCTGAGATGCCTTCAAAATGTCAATTTCCATTATCTATTTTATTGTATTAACAACATAAATTGTTAGGATAAATCCAGCAATTAATACTAGCTTTGATGCTAAAACATGCTCATTTCCATTATTTATGTTGTCTTCATGAAAATATATAATCAAAACAATACTCATTGTCCATTATAAATGTTATTGTAAAGGGAAATAATATAGTAACATATAACCCCCAAAACCAACCAGTTCTGATGCTAACAAACATGCTAATGTATGTTATTTATGTTATTGTATTCACCAAGACTGTATAATAAAATAAATACTACTCGGTACTGACTAGCTTTGATGCTAACAAACATGCTAATGTCCATTATCTATCTTATTGTATTAACAACTTAGATTGTTAAGCCAAAGCCTGCAATTAATACTACCTGTGATGCTAACAAACAGGCTATTTTTAATTATTTATGTTATTGTTTTCATAAAAAAATATACAATCAAAGCAATACTCTGCAAACCTGACTAGCCTTGATGCTAGCAAACATGCTAATTGTCCATTATCCATTTTATTGTACTGACAACTTATATTGTTAATTATTACTAGTTTAGATTTTGTTTTTGAGTGTATTTTGATGGCCCTTATTAAGTCAGATTTGTACTAAAAAGATATTTAATATTAAAAAAGATTCCGTTTTGCTTTTTGTTTTTTTAAGCACCATGTTGAGTTTCTTTCATTAAGAGTCAATTTGAAATGTTTGAATGTATTCCTTGTTTCTCTTAATACAACAAATAGACATTAAAGTACAAGTACATAATAGATCATTAGAAAATAAACATTTTTATAACGTCATGGTAAAATTACACCTTTATATTGTTTCATGCAACTTTTTTCTATTTTATGACTCGCATATTAAGACTGTTTGTCTGCTTTTTCGCTCTTAAATTGATGCATTGATTTTCTATCCTGGTTCAGGCCTTTAAACTAATCCTACATTTAATAATGTGTTTATTTTTTTGCATGAAAAGATGTTAAGTGTTGAACATGAAGTGAAGAAAAGTGTGTTGAGTTGTCATGTGGAGTGAACAGGCTTCTTTCAAACCACCTACACGTGTGAAGACGCCACAGAGCGTCCAGGCGTGAAATTGGATGCTATACAGAACAAATACATCCCTCGCTTCCACGCCTCCTCTTCGCTCTCATCTACGCTCGTTCAATGAGTTACACAGGAGTTGAAGCGCTGGTTAGTCTTAGGAAAAGACCAGGATTTCAATCATCTATTGACAAAAAAAATCTTTGTTTCCAGTATTTAGTATTAGAGAGATTAAATGAATATATTAGCATAAAAAAAACGAGTTTTATTTTCAATTCAGTTTCTCTTTAGTGGAAAAATACTTTCGTAACAGCCTAAAAAGTTATTTTCCTTTAAAATAATGTCTGTTTTTGATGTGGAAATTAATACAACGTTGACTTTATTGGTCTATGTACTCGTTAATGTTTTTGTTTTGATACTTTGTATAAAAATTAATTGACAAGTCCTGACCAGCTCCATTTTTTTTTTTTTTATATATAAAATTTCCACATAATTTGATGCTAACAAACATGCTAATCTCCATTATAAATGTCATAGTGTTGGTAAAGAAAAATCCCCAAAACAAACCAGTTCTGATGCTAACAAACATGCTAATGTTCATTATCTATGTTTATGTATTCAAAAAGACGATTAATACAAATAATACTCTGTGATCCTGACTAGCTTTGATGCTAACAAACATGCTAATGTACATTATTTATGTTAATGTATTCACAAAGACGATTAATACAAATAATACTCTGTGATCCTGACTAGCTTTGATGCTAACAAACATGCTAATGTTCATTATCTATGTTTATGTGTTCAAAAAGACGATTAATACAAATAATACACTGTGATCCTGACTAGCTTTGATGCTAACAAACATGCTAATGTACATTATTTATGTTAATGTATTCACAAAGACGATTAATACAAATAATACTCTGCAAACCTGACAACCTTTGATGCTAACAATCATGCTAATGTACATTATTATTTTAATGTTACCACAAATACGATTAATAATAAAATACTTTGCAATCCTGACTAGCTTTGATGCTAACAAACATGCTAATGCCCATTATCTATCTTATTGTATTAACAACATAGATTGTTAAGATAAAGCTTTCAATTACTAATAGCTGTGATGCTAACAACAAACATGCTCATTTCAATTATTTACATTGTAGTAACTGGAAAAAATATCAATAGTAAAAGTAATTAATATAATAATATTTTACATCCCAGAACAGGCTAAAAGGTTATTTTCCTCCAAAATAACATCTTTTTTTGAAGTGAAAAGGAATTTAAAAAAATGAATTTATTCGTCTATGTATGTTTTATATATTTATATATATTTATAAGTATCTAAAAATACATTGATTTCAAGTTTTGGCATCAACTTCCATCATTTATATGAGATTAATCTTTAGTCATGTTCAACACAATTGTGTTGTTGAAGTGAAGAGAACACTCTTGTCTGCACAGGAGGTTGTGAACGTCTGAAGGTTTACTAATAACAAAGAGATTCACCAATAGAATGATCGACAATCTAATCCTGGCTCACCTTCAGCTTGTGCTCGTGCTCCTTGTTGACTCGAGCCAGCAGCTGGACCTTCCTGCGGTTCAGGGCCTCGATGAGGGCGTCACATTGAGCCACCAGGCAGGCTTCGAACTCCACGCCGTTCTCCTGCGGAGACACGTCTTCCATCAGGCGAGTCAACCAAACGTGCTGTTAACGTCGGCGTTTAACACATTTAAACTGAATTAACATCAGCTTTAAACAGCAACAAACCACAGGAGATCCTTATTTTCTTCCTGGTATTTTCTATTTTTGTCACTTTTCCTTGTAGATCCAAAACATCTCTACATGTTACTAACATGAGATAATACGCTGTTTAAGGCTCGATACACACAACAATTACATTTAATAATAGTTATAATGATATGTCGAATTTTATTTATTTTTATAATAGAATTTAATCTTTTTTTTAGATTAAAATGATTTTTTTTCCCAACATAATTGGATTTGAAATTGTACACTGACATTTAGTTGAATATAATAATAATAATTGATGAATATATTTTCTATATTTTGAATCACAGCCTTTTAAATTCAGTATAAAATGTTGGTATAATAGAGTCACCAGACATTATCAATAGAGTACCGAGCTACTGGATCAAACCTTCAGTCAATGAGCGACCATTCATTTGTAGTATTTTTGTACTTTATTTTGTACTTGAAACTAGTTTTCTCTACTGAACGTGTACAATGACAAGTAGATACATCCGTGAACATGTTGTTGAACATGTTCCTAATACCCGGCCCACCACGACCCACCACCACCCACCACCACCCACCTCCTCACAGCGATCATGGAGTATCTAATCCCAGCTCTTCACTCTAATCCCACTCCAGTCAATATTCCGACCATTGTGTTGCTGAGAGCAAATAAATATCAAGTCGACAACACAAACTAAAACAGTCTGCAACCTTCTCCACGGAAGCTACTGGACGGTTTCCATGGCGACGTTATATTTACTTCCCTCCACTTGTCCTGTGATGAATCATTTTATTAAGAGGTTCGTGTTTGACGGGATTATAAATACCTGGATGTGCTGCACAGTGTTCCTGAGCTGGACCAGGAACTCTTTGGCTTCGGTGGCTCGGTCCGACAGACCGTTGAGAGCCTGAGACAGTTGACCCTGAAGCAGAGAGAGAAGAACCCAACGTTAGGAGCTGGGGTTGAATAATTGCACCTGCCAAGGAGGTTTGGAGCTTGTCTGGTAGTAAATAAGTCAAAAACGGATGAAAGTATCTTACTGGGATGTTCAGGACATTTGAGATCAATAGATGATTAAACATTGTACTGGAGAATCATCTGGATCCACAATCTTTAGAAGGATTTGTTATTTTATTTTGGTACAGGGAGAGTTTTTTTACTTCGTGTCTACTTTGTAGAGGTGTGTACTGTCAAGAATTGATACGTTAGTATCACGATACAGGTTCAACGATACGATATATAGTGATTGTGTAGTAACAATGATATATGTGTAGTATAGTCCAGTACTTGACTCTGGTGTTGTGATAGTGTAGTAACAAGTATATATGTGTAGTATTGTCCAGTACTTGACTCTGGTGTTGTGATAGTGTAGTAACAAGTATATATGTGTAGTATAGTCCAGTACTTGACTCTGGTGTTGTGATAGTGTAGTAACAAGTATATATGTGTAGTATTGTCCAGTACTTGACTCTGGTGTTGTGATAGTGTAGTAACAAGTATATATGTGTAGTATTGTCCAGTACTTGACTCTGGTGTTGTGATAGTGTAGTAACAAGTATATATGTGTAGTATTGTCCAGTACTTGACTCTGGTGGTGTGATAGTGTAGTAACAAGTATATATGTGTAGTATTGTCCAGTACTTGACTCTGGTGTTGTGATAGTGTAGTAACAAGGATATAAGTGTAGTATTGTCCAGTACTTGACTCTGGTGTTGTGATAGTGTAGTAACAAGTATATATGTGTAGTATTGTCCAGTACTTGACTCTGGTGTTGTGATAGTGTAGTAACAAGTATATATGTGTAGTATTGTCCAGTACTTGACTCTGGTGTTGTGATAGTGTAGTAACAAGTATATATGTGTAGTATTGTCCAGTACTTGACTCTGGTGTTGTGATAGTGTAGTAACAAGTATATATGTGTAGTATTGTCCAGTACTTGACTCTGGTGTTGTAGTATTTACAGACCACATGACTCTTGACGAAGTCGTAACTGTTTTCATTATTTTTCAAACCAAAATATGTCCAAACATCAGCTAAAAAATGAATCTTTCATTTGACACACACTGTATTGTAAGAGGTGCAGCTCTACTCCCTAACAAGTGGTCCTTGATATTCGGGGCTCGGTTCTGACACGAACCCGTCACAGGAAGTGCTGACCGAGCGACCATGTTTTTCACGAGCCGCTGATGTCTCGGCCCGGGACAGGAAAGACAGTGAGCTGGATGTGTGAGCGATGACGCTGGTGTTTGGACAGCGCGAGGAAAAAGAGCTGATGTGGATGAAGAGGGGTTATGTGAACGAGGTCGTGACCTTGTGGGAACATGGTTCTGTGCAGAGACCAGGACGGCGGTCGGGAGGTGGCGGACCACCTCGTCTTCTGGGAGGATGAGGCCAACAAAGCTCCGGAAGACGCCGTAAAACCCTTCGGGCGGAGGAAGAGACGGGTTCGGGCGTGTCAACCGTCGACTGGCATCCGACGCCGGCCCACGGTCAGATGGGAGTTTGCTCAAGGGAGGCTGACCTTCGACCCCTGAACCGTTTGTGAAGCCGGGACAACAGCTGCGAGCGACGTGCCGGAGAGACGGTCGGAGATGGTGGCAGCTGAGCAAAGAATGTAAAGCCGCCAGGATTGTACGCGACTTCAAGAAGCCTCTGTTGACTCGGGACTCAAAAGTCTTCGGGGACCAGCAGGACGGAAATACCGAAGGATGTCTCCGGGGTTTTTCCCGCATGAGAATACATTTGAATCTTTACGATTTAAAAACAACTTTATCGACACTTTAACAACAACAAGAAAATAAATTGCTGCTTTTTGAGTTGATCAAGATCCAGGTGAGACGCCAGAGTCTTCAGGTCCTGTCAATCAAACCCACCGGATGGTTTGGTTCCAGCTCAGGGGGGTCACGTAGACCTGACCTTCCTCTTCGCTCTGGACCGAAGTTCATCTTCTCAGCGTTTCCTCTCCCGAGACAGTGAAGCAGCAGTGTTAGCAGTCGGCGTGCGTCGAAAAGCATCACGACGCGTCTCCACCGTGACTCCTCGAAAAAAACCTGCCGCGTCGGTCCTTGAAACCGGGTCAGGACATGCCCCAGAATGCATCACTGCACTCATTTTATGGAGATGCCGAAGCGCGGCCGACAGGTCGGCAGATGGAACGACAGACTTTGGCTGAACGTTAGCTTAGGAGTGGTCGCAGATGAACTCAAAGTGCCAGCTGCTGGTTTCAGCCGCGACCCTGGAACTTCATCCAAGTGGTCTTCCCGGGCGTGACTTCGTTCCTCAAAGTGACTTCATTCCTCAAAGTGACTTCATTCCTCAAAGTGAGGAGAACTAGGACGGATCACTGTTGCTGCCGGGTCGGGATTCCGAGAGTCCGAGCGCTCGCTTGTGACCCTTTGAATAACATCTTTACATGGAAGAATATTCTGGACTCTTGAAGATGAAGAGACCATGAAGAAGAAGACGAGAAAGACGTCCATCGCTTCTACGATGACTCAGGATTATTGAGAGAGGATCCAGGAATGACTCACATCGATCTAGAGAATTTAAAACAAACAGAACCATAGCTTTAAAGTGATAGTTCACCCACAATACAAACTAAGGATTCAGATTTTTTTTCAGAGTAATCTGTTCTTTTTAGAGTCATAGATGAAAATGTTTGTTCATTTAAATGTAGCGACTGGAGCTCAGTGGTCTTCATATTCATTTCCGACACTTAAAAACATCCAAATACCTCCATACTGCTCGTCTGTCGCGTCCATCTTGGATTGAAGCCACGACACGAGGAACTGTTCCAGTAAAAACTCAATGTTTTAAGCTGGTTTGTAGCAGAAGTTTAAAGAATAACATGCGAAGTAAACAGGAAGTACTCCAGGTAAATATCGCGAGCACTTTCAGAGCTCATACAGTCTACAGTACTGTCTACACAGGAAGCACTCGCGATATTTACCCGAAGTACTTCCTGTTTATATCGCTTGTTATTCTTTGTTTTGACTCATTTTAGACAAGCAGTATTGAGGTATTTGGATGTTTTTAAGTGTCTTTTTGGACGACGAATGAAGACGAAGACAACTGAGCTCCAGTCGCTACATTAAAATGAACAACAAACATTTTTGTCTATAACCCTAAAAAGAACAGATTACTCTGAAAATAATCCAATATTAGTCGACATGAGAGTATAAAATAAGTGAACCATCACTTCATACATGGATATGGTACCAACTAGTACTAGTAACTAGTACTTCTAACACTGCCTCAGTGCAGTACCTCAACAGCCCTCCAGGGTCATCGATGAAGTATAAACAGCTGATTATGATGAGCATAGATACAGAAGATCCACCGTCATCAGACTCATTATCTTCCCATAAACGTAGGCATTCCAGTTATTCACGACGCCACAGTGCATGCTGGGATGTTTGGAATGTTTCACCGGATGGTTTGAACTTCCCGTGGAAACCGTCCCCGTGCATCTCTGCTCGTCCCCGATAATTAATCCGAGCGGGACAAGTGTAGCACATGAATAATTCCTCAGACGCTTCAAGGCCGACCCGCTGTCACATCAGAACCTCTTTGGATTAAAGCCCGTCACGAGCGAGCGGGACGACAGGAGGTGGATAAGCTTTTAAAACCACGGCGAGGAACCTCCGAGCAGAAACCGACAACACACTCCTGAGATCTGAGCGTTCACGGGAAACGTCAGATTAATTCGTAATCCATATTTAAATCGGGATTACATTCTTATTCCCTGAATGTACTCGGGTTGATACAATACTTTGAACACCTGCGCAACAGGTACGTTTGGGAATTCTTGGCGGGAAACTTGTTTTCTTACAATGACTCCATACAACTCTCGCCTCTGATTAGGTTAAAATACCGATATCGCGATGTTGTCACATGTGGTATGCATCGAAAACATGTGATAGTTTATCATTTTTTATTGTATAAATCAATCATTTCTTAAATACACACTTTGATCAGTGTCACGTTCTGTAAAGTTGTCAATTTGTACTTCTATGTCTCGTTGTTGTTTACGTCTCTGTCCGTCTGTGAACTGTGCGGCGCAGCTTGTTAGGCTCGGTTGCTATGGCGACGCGGCCGCATTTTTTTGGTGAAAGCAAAAAATATCACATTAATAACGATATTGCAAGTCAAGACATCAGTATCGAATATCAAATATATTTCCAATATCTTGCAGCACTACCTCTGATCAACAGAATTGAATCAATTTTCGTAAACAAATATACACGAAAGACACAAAACTGGAAAATATCTGACATTGCAGTTACACTACTCTGACACCTGGGGGAGCCAGAAACACTACTTTGAATACCACAGACTGGGCTTTTAATGAAGTAAATTTGAAAGTAAAAGGAACAGAATATCAGGACGATCTCTTGTTACGAATTATTCTCCTTCAGATTATGCATAAAATCCAGTATCTGGAGGCGTTTGTCGACGTTATCATCAAACTTGTGGAAGGCGAGGGAGACGGAATCATCTACGAGCAGAAACTAAGCGGTCGCTTCATTATTCATCACATATATCAGCGCCATCTATAATGCAGCAGCCGTCGTTAGCCATTCACACAGAAAGATGGAATGAAACCTCGTGAATATTCATGAGGAGTTTGGGATCATAAATCCTGATGCAGGTCGCTTCGATCGACGCCCAAAAACAGGGCAGATGGACGTCGTCTCCCACGGCGACGGAAGTGTTGAGACGATGACGTCCGGTCGTGAGGAGGAGGAGTGAAGACGAACCCCACGATTCTTCAGAGGAGAGGCTGAGAAGCTCCTCAGATGTTTCAAGTCTCTCTTATATTTGGAGATGTTTGAGTCGGTTCTGAAGACGAGTCGACGTGTCTTCAGAACCGAACCATGAAGGTTCTGGACAGCAAGAGTGAAACGGGTCAAATATGGCTTTAAATTGCGTTTAATTATCTTTGTTTGCATCTGTTATGACATTGTTGTGCGTTATTGTGATGATTCTTCAGGAACACAAAGGAAAGCTTTGTGAGGTCGTGACCCCGTTTTTAGGCTCATAGTTGAACCTGCATCGATGTTTGAGTCAAACTAGGTTGTTTGAATGTCATTTAAAAAAGTTTTTTAAATGATTTGTTACTGAAATCATCTTGAACAATGACACTTGGAAATTCTAAATAAGAAAATAAAAACTTGATAAAAAGTGACATGTTTTAAATCACAGTTTTTTAAACTTGACTAAAAGCTACAATTCTATGAAACTGAAGTCTTCGGTGATGCTATGTTTGAATCCAACTCTGGTGTCATGAAGTAGATGTTCTTCTAGACGCAGTAACTTCTCATCATGACCATGTTTTAAACTCATTACTTTATAAAGTTGCTCTGAAATCTGGACGAACGAGAGGTTACGAGAGTCCATTATGACACAATAATGGCTTCACTCCTCCTCCAGCTGTAATCACGCTTTGTTTATACAACAAGTCCCTCGGAGGTGGAGACCATTGATGACACGACACGCTGTGATAAAACTCCAGGCTCGACTAATCACAACAGGTGGGTGTGGTTATGGTCAACAAGATTTCATCTCCAGTGAAACAAAGTGTTTTCAATGGGCGGAGCTTAAGATCATTTTATATATTTCAATGAAAATAGATTTTTGTACACACATCACAACAACACACACGCACATACACACTGATGATACAATAGTCACACATCACAACAACACACACTGATGATACAATAGAGTCACACATCACAACAACACACACGCACATACACACTGATGATACAATAGTCACACATCACAACAAAACACACTGATGATACAATAGAGTCACACATCACAACAACACACACACACTGATGATACAATAGAGTCACACATCACAACAACACACACGCACACACACACTGATTACACAATAGAGCCACACATAGAAACAACACACACACAGACTGATGATACAATAGAGTCACACATCACAACAACACACACACACCGATGATACAATAGAGTCACACATCACAACAACACACACACACACTGATGATACAATAGAGTCACACATCACAACAACACACACACACTGATGATACAATAGAGTCACACATCACAACAACACACACTGATGATACAATAGAGTCACACATCACAACAACACACACACACACACCGATGATACAATAGAGTCACACATCACAACAACACACACACTGATGATACAATAGAGTCACACATCACAACAACACACTGATGATACCATAGAGTCACACATCACAACAACACACACACACTGATGATACAATAGAGTCACACATCACAACAACACACACACTGATGATACAATAGAGTCACACATCACAACAACACACACACTGATGATACAATAGAGTCACACATCACAACAACACACACACACTGATGATACAATAGAGTCACACATCACAACAACACACACACACTGATAAGTATAACATGTATAACAGTGACACATATATATAATATATATATAACGTAACTTTCCTCTAAAGCATCAAATCTAACACCAACATGTTCACAGTGCAGTTGTGTTGCTAACATGCAGCTGTTGAAGCTCCTGCACCTGCTCGGCTTCATCTTCTCAAGCTGTTGAAACACAGCAGATGGATCAGTCGGCCCAATTTGAAGACGGACATATTTCGGCGCTGGAGGGAAAATGTTGGAGAACAAGTCTTGAGGGAGGAAGTGATCTGATGATGTGTCAACGTTTGTTATCAAACTGTGGATCAAACCAATGATAACCTCTGAGATGATCATCATCTTCTCTCGTGTTCATCAGTGACGACGAGTTGGTTCGACGCCATCGACGCTTCCCGAGGGTTATTGGCATCACTTCTACTATCGTGTTATAGAATCTGTTCCAGTTTCTGTCCGAACCATCTTGACGTTCTTCCTCCGAACCACCTGGCGCCATGGCAACCGGCTGAGAGCAGCTGAGGTCTCTAAAGATACCGGACCCTGGTCAGGAATCTCTCCCAGATGCTCCTTAACATTCCTGAGATGGTAGCAGGAGCAGGTTTGGTCTCCAGCGTCGTCTTCATGCAGGGACTCCAGTGGAAACCCATGTCATGGTGTTTGGAGTGAAGGCTGGAGATAAGATCCTCAGATCATCCATTCGACACGCTTGACTGTGGATGATGTCACGGTGAATCACATCCGTCGTCATGGATGTCATGGATGTCATGGATGTCATGGATGTCATGGATGTCATGGATGTCATGAACGTCTCACACCAGCTCATATGTATGTCATTTCGACTTTGTCTTCGCGACCAAACGCTTTTTGTAAATAACCGTCCATGCTGTATTTGGCAATGGTGTAACACGTTATTTGCGAAAGAGTTACACTTTTCGGACACTCTGGGGAGCCAGAAACAATATTGTGTGTAGTTGTGATGTGTGACTCTATTGTATCATCAGTGTGCTGTTGTTGTGATGTGTGACTCTATTGTATCATCAGTGTGTTGTTGTGATGTGTGACTCTATTGTATCATCAGTGTGTTGTTGTGATGTGTGACTCTATTGTATCATCAGTGTGTGTTGTTGTGATGTGTGACTATATTGTATCATCAGTGGGTGTGTGTTGTGATGTGTGACTCTATTGTATCATCAGTGTGTGTTGTTGTGATGTGTGACTCTATTGTATCATCAGTGTGTTGTTGTGATGTGTGACTCTATTGTATCATCAGTGTGTTGTTGTGATGTGTGACTCTATTGTATCACCAGTGTGTGTGTGTGTTGTTGTGATGTGTGACTATATTGTATCATCAGTGGGTGTGTTGTTGTGATGTGTGACTCTATTGTATCATCAGTGTGTGTGTGTTG
>JACEEU010000020.1:18418244-18469726 GCA_016630915.1 Callionymus lyra
TACACATATATACTTGTTACTACACTATCACAACACCAGAGTCAAGTATTGGACAATACTACACATATATACTTGTTACTACACTATCACAACACCAGAGTCAAGTACTGGACAATACTACACATATATACTTGTTACTACACTATCACAACACCAGAGTCAAGTATTGGACAATACTACACATATATACTTGTTACTACACTATCACAACACCAGAGTCAAGTACTGGACAATACTACACATATATACTTGTTACTACACTATCACAACACCAGAGTCAAGTACTGGACAATACTACACATATATACTTGTTACTACACTATCACAACACCAGAGTTAAGTACTGGACAATACTACACATATATACTTGTTACTACACTATCACAACACCAGAGTCAAGTACTCGACAATACTACACATATATACTTGTTATTACACTATCACAACACCAGAGTCAAGTACTCGACAATACTACACATATATACTTGTTACTACACTATCACAACACCAGAGTCAAGTACTCGACAATACTACACATATATACTTGTTACTTCACTATCACAACAACAGAGTCAAGTACTCGACAATACTACACATATATAATTGTTACTACACTATCACAACACCAGAGTCAAGTACTCGACAATACTACACATATATACTTGTTACTACACTATCACTATATGTTGTATTGTTGACCCTGTATCATGATACGTATCAACAGATCTGCAGTGAAAAGAAAACAGTAATCCTGTGAGATTCCGGCGTTGACTGAGGACGAGAGGATACAGTGACTCCAGCAGCTTTTAAAGCTGATGTTTGGACATATTTTGGTTTGAAAACAAATGAAAGCAGTTACGACTTCGTCAAGCACTCAAGTATAGTACAATACTGCACATATACAGTATATCCTTGTTACGTATCAACAGACTCTCGACAATACAAACCTCTTATTTTAATGCCATTCTTTCGAACTTAACTACTCAATAAAAACCAAACTTCTGTGAACATAACGTTAGATTCTTTATTATTTTGACATATTTAAGTAAATCCAAAGTCATTATTATTATTATTTTGATGATATTCATCAGTGTCCAGCCCAGACCTAAACACCACTGATGCTCAGAAAAACGACCCAAAATGTACCGCTGGTACCGCTGGTACCGCTGGTACCGCTCACCTTGTGTAGCTTCCACATGGCTCCCAGGGCTTTGACCTCGTGGGTCCCGTGCTTCCCCTCCTCCAGACACTGGTAACACACGGGGGTCTTGCACTGGACGCAGTACATGCTCAGGTTCTCCAGCTCGTGCTCCGTGCAGGTGGAGATCTTGCGCGGACTGGCGCGGCGGCTGACCCGCCCCTGGGCCGGCGGAACCAGCCGGTGCTTGGCGAGCGGGCCGCGGGGCGGGTGGCACCGCAGGCGGCAGGGCTCGCAGTAGAACACGTCGCACTGCTCGCACATCACCGTGGCCTCCTGCGGGCTCTTCTCGCACAGCTGGCACCGGAGCGCCGCCGCCTTGCTCTGCTGGTACCGGTCCACCACCCCCTCCAGGACGCGGTTCTTGGGGAACCCCCGGAGCCCCCGCTCGTCCAGGATCAGGCTGCGGTGGCACTGCGGGCAGGTGAGGCACGAGTTCCGCGGCACCGAGGAGCCCGGGAGCAGGTGCTGCTGCGGGACCGTCGGGGGGAAGACCCGGACCCCGTTCGGGGACTTCTGACACGGGGTGGTGGGCGCGCTCACGAACCCGCCGTAGGACCCGTACCCGCTGTCCGCCTCGCTGTACAGACTCATCTTGTCCAGGTCCAGGTAGTCGTAGTCGGACACGCCGGACCCGCATGCGCGGCTGCTCTGGGGCGACTCCGCGTCGGGGGTCTGGACCAGGATGTTCCGCGCGCACGCCAGGCACAGGTTGTGCGAGCAGGGCAGGATGATGGGCTCCCGGAAGAAGGAGCCGCACACCGGACACTTGAGCTCCTCGTCCATCTCGTCCATGACTCCAGAGGTTGTGTGTTCGAGTCCCGGTCAGAGTGAGGCTGAGCGAGACCTTGAACCAGAGGAGACTGCGGAGGGCGGGGCCAGGGAACGCGTCGACCAATGGGATGGTATCACCGAGGCTCAGCTCGGCTGCTCATTGGAGGAGCGGAGAATCCTCGACAGCGATTGGTCGGTTTAACCGCCAATTTAGACGCTGCCAATAATTTGCTTATTAGCGCTGTTCAGGAACTTGTTTACGATCAGGTTCCACTCGTTTATTTTTTTTAATATAATTTTTAGTCCTCACTTCAACACAAGAAACTTTACTTGTGTTACACTTAATTGTATTATATTTATTTGTAATTTATCTCGTGTTGCCAGAGGAATAGAAACTTAATTTCAATCGTTAGATAGTAAATCATTTGTGATTCTGATAATTGGACAACATTTTAATCATAATAAATATATTAAAATATACAACAATACCAAAGTTATGTTAGCGACTAAGCTAAACTAGCAAATACACCGTTCAATTATAATGAAGAACAATTTTGCTCCTGCAAGAATTTGAGTGACATCATCTGTTGTCTGTCACTTAAAGAAACAAGGTCTTTGTAATAACCAGAGAATGTAATTAAGTACAAGTTTCATTTGTATGTACAAATGCAGGACGGACATGAATCATGTTAAATTATGTATTTTTTCATTTATTTATTCAAAATAAAGTATAATATCAATGAGATAATCTTCATAATAAACTGTATGACAATTTATTTCAACAAATGGAATTTTAATTAGTAGGTTCAGTGATAATTTAGTGTGAGACTTTTCCATGTTGTCGTTATGAATGACAAAATGATTTAAACAAAGTTTAGATACTTTGTTAATATATGCAATAATTAATCAACAATGTTTAAACTACCACTTGTAACTCGTCATATACATGTATATCTGTCTGATTGACATTAAAATTCCTGTAGTTGGGTTTATGACATATTTACACGTGACCTTTGACATCATTTATTTGATGCCAATCCTTGACATTTAGCAGAACAACTTGTCGCTCGTTTGAAACACTCGACATGATGTTGTCATCGAAGAAGCATCTCATCTCAGATCGACGGCGACTAAGTTTGAAATCACGTCAAAACTGTCACGATAAGAAGAAGCCGCCGCTCGCCTCGTCTTCTCTCAGCTCCTCTGACATACCAGAGGCGTCGCCGAGTCGCCGTGGCAACGAGAGCCGCGGGGTCTCAGAAGATGTCGGGATGAAATAATCCCTTTTTAACAGGATCGCCGGCTCTCGTGCTCCAGAGGCCGACGTCAGGAACGCTGATTACATTTGCATTCTTGTGTGGGAAAATATTTCACAGGGATGACAAAAGACAATCAGCCTCTTCTGTTAATGGAACGTTTGAAGTTCTAACCTCATTACAATCAACGATAATGAGTCGTTTCATCTCCAATCACTGGTGAAACCAAAGTTTTCACAGAATGAACACCGAACGGGAAGTTGATCCGGCGGATATTCTCCTGGATTTGGAGTTGTTGACTCTCACCAAACGTCTGCGAGAAGATGGTTTAGCTATTTTTGGGACTCAAGCTGCCGACGCTGCTGATGGAATTGTTGCTTTGTGGGATCTTCACACTCGCAACCACTTTCTGCCTCTGAGCACCACGGTCCAGACGTCCTGCCGTACATGGACTTCCTTCTCCTGGAACGTTGAGAGTTTGCCAACGGAGCGAGGGATTCGATCCAGGACCACTTCATCTGGGTCTCATTTCATCGAAGTCACCTCAACTGGCTTCTCACGATGCAGAGGTCAAGGTTCAACTCTGAGACTCTTCCAGGAGAGTTTGACTCAATGTTTGTCCGAGTCACTGAGATAAGGAAAAACTTTATGTTTATTTAAGTCAAATGTAATTAGTTGTCACCAGAAAAGATGCTCTGTTGATCTCACACCACAAACTATACTTTGTTTGGTCAAAGTCTCATCCAATGGTTTAGGGGCTGGACCATGGATTGCGGTTGATTTACCAATATGAGCATACAATTATAAAATAGGAGAAAAACTGGGAAAAATGTCCAATTAAATTCGAGTTTGTGTCTCCTGGTGATGAACGGCAGTGGTCCCCAACCCCCGGTACCGGTCCATGATTAACTGGTTAACTGGGCCGCACAGAAAGACAAAAATCATGAGTAGGATTTGAACTAATTCTGAAATGTGTTTTCAAAAAGAAGGGACACAGGTGACTTTGATGCCGACATTAAACAAGTCTGTGGTGCAACAAAAAAACTTGACATTCAATTTTTTTTAAATCAATACAGTTCCAGCTTGATTCTGTATAGGGTAGAAAACAGAGAAGGGGAAGCAGCCAAGCTGTGTCTCAGCAGAGGGTGACAATTGGTAGTTTTTTTGATAGAGGTGTGCAGAGAGATAGTTCACCCAATATTTGCACGAAGACAAAGAAAACTGAGCTCCAGATGCTAAGCTAAAATGCAAAACTTGTCTACCTAAAAAAAGAACAAATTACTATAATCTAATAATCCGAACCCTTAGTCGACATGAGGGAGAGTAGAAAATTATTTTTATTTTATTTTAGGTGAACCATCTATAGTATAGTATAGTATAGTATAGTATTGTATAGTATAGTATGGTATGGTATGGTATGGTATGGTATGGTATGGTATGGTATGGTATAGTATAGTATAGTATAGTATAGTATAGTATGGTATGGTATAGTATAGTATAGTATAGTATAGTATAGTATCTATCTATAGTATCTATATATAGTATCTATAGTATAGTATAGTATATATAGTATCCATAGTATCTAACTGTAGTATCTATGTATAATATCTATAGTATCTATATTATTTTAGGTGAACCATTTATAGTATAGTATAGTATAGTATAGTATCTATAGTATCTATCTATAGTATTTATCTGTAGTATAGATAGTATCTACCTATAGTATCTACGGTATCTCTCTATAGTATCTATCTTTAGTATATATAGTATCTATAGTATCTAACTGTAGTATCTATGTATAATATCTATAGTATCTATATTATTTTAGGTGAACTTTCACTTTAAGTAAAAAGAGGGGTTTTGGAATACCACATATTTAGACATCTACAAGTATGTAAAAATACACAGTATTTCACTTGACAATTTGGAAAGAGCTTCTTTCACAAAGTAATTGATGACCTGTATTTATATTTGATCCAAGAAGTATTCTTAGAATCTCATGGATGGATTATGGATCAAATGTTGGAGAAAACTCCAAAAATGTTTTTGCTCTCCTGTGTTTAAGGCTGGAAGGATGATCATGATCTCCAGGTCGTAGCTGCAGGTTTGGAAGACGAGTCTTCCTTCAGAAGCGCTCGGACGGCGACTGTGAACTTGATACCGAAGTGTTGGACCGGATCCGTCCGAGCACCTGCCGAGACAAGCGGGTTCTTTATCGACCTGTGACGCAGAAATGTCTGTTGTTATGTCGGGCGAGAAGCTTCCACCTCGTCTGCATCCAACTGTCGTCTCCTCACAGAGGAACTCTTCCGATCCAGGCTGTCAATCTGTCCGAGGACCAGAACACACAGTCAGGGATTCATTTAAACCCTGAAGGCAGCTGGTGCTGGCTTTAAAACTTTGACTGCAAAGACAAACAGTCTGTTCCTCCTTCAGGGACCAGAATCCTCCAGGTAGTGGATCCTGAATACATCACTGCCGCACTGACCTGGAAAGAATGAGATCATGACCTGCAGAAAACTTTGGGTCACGAGGATACTTTATAATCAACAGAATCACGACGGTTTGGTTGAAACTCCTCCTACTGTCTGACGTGATGTTGAGAAGTTCAGAACCGAAGCTAGCTTGATAGCAACGCTTGATAGCAATGCTTGATAGCAATTCTTGATAGCAATTCTTGATAGCAATGCTTGATAGCAACGCTCGATAGCAACTCTTGATAGCAATGCTTGATAGCAACGCTTGATAGCAATGCTTGATAGCAACGCTTGATAGCAACGCTTGATAGCAACGCTTGATAGCAACACTTGATAGCAAAGCTTGATAGCAAAGCTTGATAGCAACGCTTGATAGCAACGCTTGATAGCAACGCTCGATAGCAACTCTCGATAGCAACGCTTGATAGCAACGCTTGATAGCAACGCTTGATAGCAACGCTTGATAGCAACGCTTGATAGCAATGCTTGATAGCAACGCTCGATAGCAACTCTTGATAGCAATGCTTGATAGCAACGCTTGATAGATAGCAATGCTTGATAGCAACGCCGATAGCACTCTTGATAGCAATGCTTGATAGCAACGCTTGATAGCAACGCTTGATAGCAACGCTTGATAGCAACGCTTGATAGCAATGCTTGATAGCAACGCTTGATAGCAACGCTTGATAGCAACGCTCAATAGCAACTCTTGATAGCAATGCTTGATAGCAACGCTTGATAGAAACGCTTGATAGCAACGCTCGCTAACAAGAGGGTTCAAGGATTTTTATTGACATTCTTTCTCTAGGAATCGAGCAAAACTAGTTTCTGATGCACAACATTTGTGACGAAGTCCTTCAACATATGGCCTTGGAACTATCTGCAGGAAGATGGAAAGGTTTTTTTTAGTAAACAATGCTAAGAAAAGTATTTTATTTGTACCTTGTTCTCTCCAGAACGTTGACCACGTATGTCAACTTCTGTCAAAACATCTTAATTCAAAGCAAACACATGTTTTTCCACATGTTTCCATGAACAACTTTTGGTAAAAACGATCTAAAGAACCTTCATGACATTCAAGAGTCTGGAAAGACCGACCTGACCTTTGTAAAGTTTTGAAACAGTGGGTCTGAGTCACCTCCAGAAATCTTCTCTTATGCAACATCTTACTATTCGTCGCCATCTGTTGTTGTTCGAAGTAACACGGCAGCGACCTTGAATACACTCAGTGATGTTACCTGAAGTGAACTTGTGCCAGGATCAATGAAGTTCCATCCATCCATCCATCCATCCATCCATCCATCCATCCATCCATCCATCCATCCATCCATCCATCCATCCATCCATCCATCCATCCATCCATTCATCCATTCATCCATCCATCCATCCATCCATCCATCCATCCATCCATCCATCCATCCATCCATCCATCCATCCATCCATCCATCCATCCATCCATCCAACCACACACCACCACCACCACCACCACCACCCCCCCCCCCCCCCCTTTTTTTTTTTTTTTTATATTATCTATCTAAAGTATATATATTATTTATATATCGTATCTATAGTATCTATCTATAGTGTTTATAGTATCCATCTATAGTATCTAACAATAATATTTATAGTATATGTAGTATCTATCTATAATATCGATTTATAATATATATATATAGTATATATATTATCTATCTATAGTATATATAGTATCTATCTATAGAATCTATCATATCTATAGTATCTATCTATAGTATCTATCTATAGTATCTATCTATAGTATCTATCTATAGTATCTAACTATAATATCTATTAGTATCTTAGTTCTATTTCTTCTATAGTATCTAACTATAATATCTATTGTATCTATAGTATCTATAGTATCTATCTATAGTATCTAACTATAATATCTATTGTATCTATAGTATCTATAGTATCTATCTATAGTATCTAACTATAATATCTATTGTATCTATAGTATCTATAGTATCTATCTATAGTATCTCTCACACGTGTAGCGTCTCCTCACCCGAGCAAGATGTCCAAACTCTGGAGGGAATCTGTGCAGCAATTAATAGCTAATGATCTTCTTCTTGGTGTGTTGGTGAAGGTTCTCCTGGGACTCACGTGGTCCTGCAGCTTCAGGGAGTTAGAACCAGTCTCACTTAAAGTGTGTCAAAGTGACGGAGGGATGAGGAGCAGACATGACTCGGCAGGAGAGAGCAGAGACAAAAGGAGGGAAAAACGATGACAATTACTTTAATGATGGTCCGCTGGAGGAGGAGTCATAATGGACTCTCGTAACCTCTCGTTCGTCCAGATTTCAGAGCAACTTTATAAAGTAATAAAGTGTAAAACATGGTGATGATGAGAAGTTACTGCGTCTTGAAGAACATTCACTACATGACACCAGAGTTGATCATTATTCTTTTATTCATTGGCTACAGAAAATATTCTTATATTAAAACATTAAGATACAAAAATGATGCTTGATTTACATATATTTCAATTAAAATCTTCAAGTTTCTAAAAACAAGAACGATGTTTTAAAACAAAGACACTAAACACAAAGTTAATCTCACCATTCTTTTGTTTAAACTGTAATCTTTTATGTTTTCACTTCACTTCAAAACTTTTGAGATTTTCCTGCTCAAACACAATTTTATTCCCTAAAGTTTATCTTTACTCGCCTGCAGTGAAGATCAGGAAACTGTCAAATTGAGTCTTTTATTTTGAATTTCAAGTGAATAAAAGATGAAAGTGAATTTTAACGGAGCCCATAATAATAATAATAATTAAGATTGTATTACATTATGTTGAGTTTTACAAGATAAGAATCTGTGTCCGTTAAAGGGCGGTAAAGACAAGTTTTATTTGCTATTGGGTCAGAATAAAAACGAGATATTTACATGAGAAAAATGTCTTGTCCTGTCTGTAAAAAAAAGAAAAACAAGGATAAAACATCACTAGTATCATCGAGTACAGAATGATGTTGACGCTCAATTACCTCCACAGCCTTACGATGGTCATCATTCCAGTTTTTAAAACGTGAACTGAGAGTTAAAAGAAAAGTAAAAACTACTTTAATCTCCAACAAGTCTGAGTAAAACACAAGTGTATTGATCGTGTCTTGTCGTCTCCATGGCAACTGGTTTTAACCCAGAAGTGTCTCGAAAATTGAGAGTAATGTTGCGTGTTTGTTGAATTGGACTCGCGATCACCGCCATTATCTGGTGCGACTCCAGCACAGTCGTGATGTTCTTCGACAAAAGCCACAATCATCTGCTCCGACCCCCCCAGGCCATCCAGGAGGGACCCACCTAACGGAGTCTTGTTACTGCAGCCTTTATCTGCAGCCTGAGGACCCTTTGTTGGACCCTTTGTTGGACCCTCGTGGACGGGAAACACAACACAAAAGGCAGCAGGCGGAGGATGATGTTACGAGTCGAGGCAAATATGACACGAGGCGATGATCGTGAGCAGAAGAGATTCAGATAAAACACACTCAAGACAACGTTCATGTTCTGCTGCTTCACAACCCATGAAACCTTCATAAATCCATCTTCTGTCGTCACCTGCTGACACCATGACGGGGAAAACACTGATTTACAGGATTGAAAAAAAAATCCCCTTTTCTGCTTCCGTTGACGCCCCCAAGGGGGCGATAAGTTGCTGAGGCACAAATGAAAAACAACCAGGACTCCACAGAGGTTTTCATTCATTAGGAAGGTTAGCTCCCTCTGGGTCATCACAGAAGTTTATGGGATGGATATCTGATTGACTAATGTGGAGGGTGGTCATGTGATCATGTGATGCTACAACAGCCAGAGTTTTCCTGTTGATGGGTTAGGGTTAGGGTTAGGGTTAGGGTTAGGGTTAGGGTTAGGGTTAGGGTTAGGGTTAGGGTTAGGGTTAGGGTTAGGGTTAGGGTTAGGGAAAGGGTAAGGGTAAGGGTAAGGGTAAGGGTAAGGGTAAGGGTAAGGGTAAGGGTTAGGGCTAGGATAAGGGTAAGGGTAAGGGTAAGGATAAGGGTTAGGGTTAGGATAAGGGTAAGGGTAAGGGTTAGGGTAAGGATAAGGGTTAGGGTTAGGGTTAGGGCTAGGATAAGGGTAAGGGTAAGGGTAAGGGTAAGGGTAAGGGTTAGGGTAAGGGTTAGGGTTAGGGTTAGGGTTAGGGTTAGGGTTAGGGCTAGGGCTAGGATAAGGGTTAGGGTTAGGGAAAGGGTAAGCGTAAGGGTTAGGGTTAGGTTAAGGGTAAGGGCAAGGTTAGGGCTGACAAGGGCTCTAGGTTTGCTAGGACCAAGGTAAGGGTATACAACGTGTATAAGTCAGTAAAAGACTTAATTACTTCATTAATGAAGCTTTGGAAACAACCAATGTTGGTTGATTCTTTAGCTTCTCTCCACAGACTTCGAAAACATCCAAAAACAAAACTCCTGGACTGTGAATTATGGAAGCGTTGTGTCTCCCCGTCATCGACATTGAGACGTTGTTCTAAATTCTTCTGGTACTACAGACAAGAATTTGTGAGAATACTTTACTCGTGACACCGATTCCTGGCTTTAGAGTCAAAAATAGCATCTGAACGAGGCCACAAACACACAAACGTACTCACCTGTCACTTAATAATAGATCCATCGTACTGTAAAAGAAAGTTCTTCACTCGCCTCGCCTTTGATTCTCAAGTCGATGGTTGCAACAGATCCAGAAGGATCCCCTAAATACCCCAAAATACCCCAAAATACCCCCAAATACCCCGTCTATTGTAGCGAGATAACCTTCACATGTTCAGAGCTTTGAATGTTTTCATCCAATATCAGTCTTTGTCTCACAACAAGAAATGAGTTACTAAGACTGAACTCTTCTCCAAAAACAGGAAAACATTTTCATAAATGAATCGTCATGTTGAAAAAAACAAAAATCTATTTTTAGCTCAACTGTGCCTCCTGGTCTTCGGCCAAAACTCTTTCCTTTGTACCTGCAGCAGATCATTTGTAAAAACACAGGTTTATTACTTTAATATGCAGGAGGTTCAGAGATGAATCCATAAACAAACAGTGGTCAATAAAAATGTTTAATTCAACCAGGGTTAACCAGTTCTCTAAAAGTGCTAAATATCTTTAAATATCCTTTTTATTGATCATTCATCATCATTTTTTTATACACCATATATTTCCATTTATTTCAAAACATTCAACGTTTTTCTGGTCATAAAAAAATCCCCAGTTTCAGATCATTACAACCATTCTTTAAGTTAGTTTGAAATGTACAGAATTCAGATATTTAACTTAACTCAAAATATAAAAAGAGTATAAGTCGGTTTATTTCACCTCACAGTGACAGCACTTGCATTAACTAGCCATTAGCTTTAGCATTCTGCTTTAAATGTAAAATAATCATGATTTTCATGTGAGATATTATAGATGTATGTTTAAAAATATAAGTAGTCGAAGGCATATCGTTTAAATAATGAATTTAAAAAGGATTTTGATTTTATTTGTCTATTCTTATCTGGGTTATACGTAGATACAAACAATTCTGAATGATCCAACAATCATTCGTTTTGAGAACAATAACTGACTAATCTAGACTAATGAGGGATGAAATGCTGGATCTGACGTCGATGTATAATTTCCATTCGTTCAGCTTGAATAACGTGAGTGGGATATTTGGACTAAAAGGGAAAAAAGGTTTATTTCTGTGAAGCTGCTGCTCTGGGCAGAGCTGAGTTACATAAACGTATCTCACAAAGGTTGTGATGAGTCTGCGAGCGACGCTTCATCCTGAGCTTCTCTCTCGTACGTCTCGTCCTCCCACGGCTTCCGACAGTCCTTCCTCTTCTCCGGACGCCACAGGATTCATCCGCCGCTGAGTCACCCGAGATGTTGGAATTCTTACAAACACGGAAATGTTAGATCGACGTCCATTGCTGTGGAGGTGAAGCAAGATCTGTTAGTGTTTACGTCAGTGTTTTCAGAATAAACTAGTTTCATTCATACCTTTGTCACAACATGATCTGGATCTTATTATGTGTTTGTGTCGTTTTATATATTTTATTGACTATTGTAACAGTTTATTTTGTGTCTAAACCAGAAGGATCGTCTCGCCTGCAGTTCATACAAAACTCTGCAGCCAGAATTCTGAGCCGCTCTAGTAGGAGAACTCACATTTCTGCTTCAAACTCTTCACTGGCTGACAGTTTCTTTCAGGATCATTTTAAAATTCTGGTTCTTACTTTCAGATCTATTCATGATCTACTGACTCCTTCAAGAAACATCTGAAGACATTTTTATTTGTGCTTTTCCCTGATTTTCTGAGACTCTTGTGTTTGTCTCTGTGTTATCTTGATATTTTAAAGTATATATTTTATTGAGTATTGTTTTGTTTGTTAAAGTTCTTTATGACCCTGGTCTAGAAACATCTTTACAAATAACATTTACTTTACTTACTTGACTTAACATGTTGGTGAACGACTGATGACAAGTTTCACAGTAGTATCGTCAACTCATTGTCTAAATCCAAGAACACTACCACTTTATTTTCAGTGACTTTTATCTGTGTTAGTTTTAAAGTAATTATCAAAAGACAAAATAAAGTAGCTAAAGTGACGCATTTCTAAGTACTATGAATGACCCATAATGTGTATTTCACAGTTTGGACTTCAACTCAAGATGGTGAACTCCAGGCTCAGTGTATGGTAGTCCAGAGCAGCAAACTTTACATGGATACACAAAGCTATTTATTAGGTTTATGGATTTTGTTGTGTCTCGACTGAACCTCTAAAGCATTAACTACTTATACATACTTGACTCTTAAATGATAAAGTTGTTCAATTAAAGCTCCAACATGTATGTTTTGATAGATGGGTTCTGTCTCCCCCTAGCGCCAGACAAGTGTAGCTGCAATGCCGTTAAATCCATAATCACATGTTTTTATTCTTATTTTTGTTGTTGTTGTTGTTATTTAATCCATCTGTACTATACCTCAGTGTCTGCAGTGATGCATGACATCAACAACACGTCAATATCTAACACCAGGACCTCTTTCTTTCACTGACTTCTGTCTGATGTCATGAACAAAGACTTTATTGATTTATAAATGTGTTTTATATGGAGGAGAAAATGATCTTTGTCATGTTATTACCCCTGAGATACAAACACTGGCGTCTGATTTCATTACATGAAAACAGACCCAGACGGACTCTTAGCTCCGGAACAAACCGGGACGAGTTCATTGTTTGCTGTGATGGACGAGAGGACGAGTCACGAAAACACACAAAACCTTGGACTGGAAATAACTGTCTCCAGTCCAGCCTAACTTTATTAGAACAAATCGACTGATACTTTTATTGTTTTAGGGCAGGGGTGGGCAACTGAATTTCCTCAGGGGCCACAGTCTAGTACAGTGGCTAATGTGAGGGGCCATCAAGAAAGAAACCTAAATCTTAAGTAAGAACTAAGAAAAACTTCTTAAATTACAAAAAACAAATCAAGATAAATCGGATAAAATTGTAATTATATTGCATATATAACTTGTTTATTTTTTATTTATCTGATGAAAAAGCAATTTTTTAATGTATTCTTTTCAATATTCATTTAAATCTCCTTGACAAACAAGAGTGACAATCATGCTAAAACAAAAAGCCCTTTAGTAACAAGTTAAAAATAAAAAACAAAATTGATAGTTTTAACATCATTTGTCTCATAGCTTTTCCTTTGACCTCATGAAGGTCAATCAATGTCATGGTTTTTACCCATTTCTTGTTGTTAAAATTAACATTTTATAATTAATCCGAATTAAAAGTGTCTTTTTCAAGACGTATTAACCGTCGATATATAATATTCCTAACATCATCACGTGTGGTTCAATGACCTTGTTTGGAAAAACATGCACACATTTGTTAGTTGCAGGGATTCCTGCTCATGCCAATCCAATCAGGCAGCGATTGCTCTTCCCTGCTGCTGACACACATGACCACGGATCTCTGGCTGAACGACGATCGACTTCTTAGTTTAGAGACAATTCTCTCAGGAGAAACTGAAACCACGTTCAATTCTATGTTTCATGACGAAATACATGTCATTTCATAAAAGACTCTCTTGGATCCCAGACGTGGTATTTCACTCAGGTTTCCTTGAAATATTTCAATGCATAACAGGAACAAAAACATTTATAATTTTGTAATCAACTGGAAAAATATTCAACAACGTCCACACTTTGACTTTCGTGGCAAAAGTGAAAATAATAAGACAAACTTTTATGCTATTTGGACGGATTTTATCAGTTTACTAAGGACGCACCTTGTTATTATTATTATTATTTTATATACACTGAGAGTTAGTTATATTGTGATTTGGGGTTGGAAATCATTTGTAGTGTAATATGTATTTTTCATGTATAATTGTACAAAAGGAAAATCAATAAATCAATTTATAGAAAAAAAATCAATACACAAGACACATTTAAATAAAGGAAGGGTGAGGATAAATGTCATTGATCTGATCCTGTTACAACCTTAAGATACATGATTTGATCAGAAGCACAATCACTGCGCTGATGGCTACAGCTAAGAAACTAATCATATGAAAGTGTGTGATTTTATTATTAATACAAACTCAAACTGTACCAAATATACACTTTGTACGCCATTGAATCAGCTGCTGCTGATCCAGGGATCCACCTCCAGAGCTGCTGCTGATCCAGGATCTTCACCACGTCATCAGATCCCGAGTTCTCTCCAGCACCCCCATGGACCCTCCTACACTCTCCTCTTTTCTCTCACTATATCCTCCCTCACTCCTCTCCTTATCCATCTGTCTACCCCCCCATCCTTCCTCCCAGCCGGTCAAAGCGGCAGGCCGTCAACAATGAGTCTGGTTCCGCTCTAGGTTTCTGCCTTCTAAAAGGAAGTTTTTCCTCGCCATTGCTCACTGTACAGTGTTTTGTTTCTTGCTCTTTGTTGAATTGCTGGGATCTAATTTTTCCTTAATCAACTGTAGTCTTATTTCAACTGTATAGTGTCTTGAGATAACTTTGTTATGATAAGACACTTTAAATAAAATTGAATTGAATTGAATTGAATTGAAATATGTCCGCCCACAATACAACGTTCACTCGAGCTAGCTTCTGTAGCTCGTTGCACTAATGGCTACAAGCAAATGCAATATAAATGGCTATAAAAGGCCCCAAAATACATGTACAACTCATTATGACCAATGCTTGTATCTGCTGAGGGACGCCACTCTTGCTCAATCGTCTGTGACCCGTGTGTCGATCTCAGCTTCAATTGTGGCCATTTATCGTCACTTAGGGAACCAGGCGGTGGGGGGCGGGGGGGCAGTTAAAAGCTCATCAATAATCCTCATCTATTTTTCACAACCTTTTCTCAGCTGGAAACTGTCATTAAAGTGGTCGTCGAGTGTTGAGAGGCAAGTTGACCGCGGACGCTTCCACGCAGTAAAGCGACGATTGTGAATCCAATACGTACGGTTGGACGACCTCGAGCCGCGAGAAGACGGACACGACGTTTCAGCGACGCCTGCTGAGTGTAGCGAAGAAGAGAGTGAGATTAACACGGCGAGACTCGCTTCCTGTCGCGCCGACGACTGTAGACACCGTTTGTACCGACGTGTCCTTAGGAAGTGGACTCAATAATAAAGATTTTGTTGATTTACGCCAACTAGTCGGTATTAAACACCATTTTGTATCCTACTAGTGACGCCATAAAAGGAACAAGAGTGGAGCCAGAAGTCTATCGTCTCTGATTTAAGAAGATAACAAGAGAGAAGATCAGTCGTACAGAACCCATGACATGCACAAGAAGGCAGCAGCAGTGAGCGCGAGATAAGGTGTCGATACACGAATGTTCAATACAGTAATGATGCTGTTCCTTCATTTTGAAGCAGGTTCCTGATCACAGGTTCGACACCAATATCATAAGACAAACTCTAACAAGAAGAAAAAACTGAAAAATTGTTCTGAATTTAATTGTTTTTTCTACAGAAGTAAATAAACGACAAATAATTTCCAGATCAAAAGAAAACTAGCAAGTGATAAACTGATGTTCACCTTTTTCACGTAAGAGTTTGGATCACGCTCACGATTCGATACTCGGTTCAACCAAAGCGTTTCGGTCGGTGCCACGAAGAACTGAAGCCTGGCAGCGATGTGTGTAGCAGTGTAGGAACAATAGTGCTGTACGGTGGAGCTAGCACTAGCATTATGCTAACACCTACAGAACCACGACAGCCCATGATTATAATCACCCGCATCTGTGATGAACACGAGTCAAGCGTCAAAACCACGACAAGGACGAAAGACGTTTTTATTGTGGTTGGTTATGAAAACTACTAGTATTTAATGTGGAAATGTTGCTACAGTTTTTTTTATATAATCTCAAACCAATCTGTGACTCTGTGTGTAAACCTTCAGCAGGATGTTATCATGAGTTCGTTCAGTTGAAGCTCCAGGATCTGTCTTCAGACGTCTGTTCACTGAACTCATCTTTTAGTGTCGAGCTCAGGTCACCAAACAAAATGTTTATTTACCTGGAAGTATTGACGCTCCTTTCCATTGATATCTGACGGGAAAGTCCTGAGCTAAAGTACTTCAAAAGTACTTAACCACATATGATATTATTATTTCACTCTTCAGGAAGCGTGGGATCACCTAATGTGCTGACTTAAGTGTCTCTTAAATTGTTCTAGGACCTCCATTAAATCAATATCTCAATCATCTATAATATATATAATATAATAATGTAATAATCCATAATCTCAATAAAGTTCTACCTAACCTTCTACCTAACCTATTATACTATATATATCAGTATGTTTCTTTTTGCACAAAACTCTCATTTAATAAAGATATTTATATTAGAAAATACACTTAAGCCCCGCCCACTGAAAATGTGCCTTTTTGGTTGGAGTCTCGTCCGAGCAACCACGGCCCGTTTTGTACGTTAAAAACTAATAATAAAAATAAGGTTTGCTGCTTAATGTACACGTTATAAAAACACCTAAAGGCAGAAGTTACTCTCACCATGTTTACATAAATATTTATTTTGTTTATTAACATGTAGGTTCTTAACTGATTTAGGGCTTCTATGGGAGGACACCTGCACCAGAGTGATGTCAGAATGCTTCATTTAAATCTCGTTTGGAGAGATTACAGACGATAGAGAATTTTATTAAGTAATAACTTCAAAATGGAGCAACGTCATGACGAATGAACTACTGCATTTTGAAGAGGACGAGTTGGCTTTTCACATTAGGGGCCCAAGGACGACTTCGTGCTAGATGCCGATTCCGTAACAGAGGTCATCCCTAACCTCAACCTGATAACAAGTTATTCAATATTTGGTGGAACCTTTGGATGAGCGAGATAAAGGACGGCTCGTGAAACTGCGAAGATACAACAGGGACCTGAAAGGTTTGCGCTTCAGATAGAATTTGGACGGACATGTAAACTCTGTTCTTCTCTCACTTGTACGAGTAAAACGACCAGATCTGATTTCTACTCTTTGCTCAAGTTAAATCGTTAATTCAGATTCTTAACCCTTTGACTCTTATTGAAGTCGACATCAATAATATCTTGATCCTTATCTTCGAACCGACATCGTAAGAATATCGACTTTAATCTACGACAAGAAGCCAAACGACCACATAAACCACGTCGTCTGAAACGTCATCTTTGCACTGATTGGTGGTGGATTCTCATGTAGGTCATCAGAGCTCACAGGTGAACACAGCTTCACAGAAACAGCTGCTCCGCAGTCATTGCCAGGTCTCCAGTCATCTGGGACGCTAACTTCAACTTGACGTGACTCGTCAATCACAAACCTGTCATGTGGGAGCTTCAACACAGAGTGAATATCTTTACTGAGAGCTGGTGTTGTCAGGGACTCGACCGGCGTCGACGAGCCTCTTCACTCCCACACCGAGCCACTTCTCGCTCGTCACTCTGGAAACCTTGGAATTACTGGAGTCACGTGGACCGAGTCTGAGAGCTGGAGAGTCGCCCGCCTACAGGAACCTGGTCCTCAGAGAGATGGAGTCGTCGACTAGATTCTATCAGACGTGAAAACATGAGTTTAAAGAATCCAATTTGATGTTTTTTTAATCAAGCTGGACTCGATCAGTGCAGGCGTCTCCATGGAAACCAGTGTTTACAATATATATCTTTGACAAATGATGTCAACGATGTTGCATCAAAACTGAAGGAGCCTCTAAGAAACTGCTGACTCAGCAGAAAAACAAATGATGAATCAATGAAGTCCTGAGGTGAACCTGAAGACGTGGCCTGCAGCACAAGTCTTGGTGCACCTCGCTCTAAAAATACTCCTGTCATCCTCACCCCCCCCACCATCACCAGCACCTCCTCCTGGTCCGGGTCATCCGTCACTTGGCTCTGGCACTGACTAGAACAAGTGTCGAAACCAGGGAGACCTGATGGTGTCGCGGGTCATGACAGAGTCTTCATGACTTCTCTGGTGAACAAATGTGTTTCTATCTCAACAGATTCTTGTTTCTCTTAATGATTGAAACTATTTCTGCAGTAAAAACCGTTTCCATCACACGTGGGTTCTTTCCTCGACGCGTCTCATTGGTCTTTGTGTTTTGTAACTATTTGCTGTTAATGGATGGCTCCGGGCTTGTTGTTGCCATGGTAACCTTCTCTGCGCCGCATCTTCACTTCACCGACGACAGAGGTCATGGTTTGAGTTTCATCCTCTTGTTTATCGTGGACTGTGAGGCCACTGACAGGTGTTTACAAGTTGTGTAGTTTCACCACAATCAAGTTGTTGATTAACGATATTAAAAAATGTTAATCTTCTAAAATAGGGTGAAAAATCATTAATACATTTTTTCTCTGTGTAGCCCTAATACCGCACTGTAAAGACTTGTGTGTTACGACTTCTTTGTCAACCATTTTTTAGTCGTACCGTTTCAACTTTTAAAGTCGTTTGAGATAAGATGTAACTTCACTAGATTAAAAGTAATATTTTATATTAAATCTTGGTTATATTAGATCCTGTTTGGGACCTCGTGACATATTAGGAGATTAGAAGTCGTTATTCTACGAAAGATAATCTCATACCTATGACTTTAAACTGCGTAAAACTTTTAATTTCATAATGTAATTATTTTCTTTGTGGCCATTATACTCCATTGAAAGATTGCAACTTTTAAAGCCGTACTTTTTCGAGATCAAACTGTTTTGTATTTTTTGACGTTCTTTGAGATTAGAAGTCGTAACGTTTTGAGATTTAAATGATATTGTATATTATTTTAGTTCAGTTAAGTCAAAGTCAATCACGCAAGAGGCATAAACACATAATAATAAAATACATTTCAATTTCAATAATAATTGTTTAAAATATTTTAGAACGTATATGTACTTGTTTGGACTTTTGTTTCCATGTACTTATGAATTTAAAATCTCACATTTATACCGTTACTCGTGGCAGGTTCAAGAGCGCCCCCTAGCAACCATTTATATTAATGCCGTAAGGTTGTTTTAATAGTAAATACATCTATTTAAAATATATATATATATATATATATTTTGATTTACTTTAGATTGTGAAATCAAGGGATAGTAAAAAAATATATATAGTGTTTTTTTTACGGAAAGCAAACTCGCTTTTTTAAAAAAGGGTTTACACGACAAGTACATACGTAATGAATCACAAACCTCGTTATTCGACGTCAAAGTATAAATATATGTCAATAAAATGTCAAATTTACCTCGTTTTTTTTTTTTTAGCGAACCCCTCTGACCCGGAAGTACACGAGCGGAAGTGATCGCTTAGTGATCCGAGCAGACATGGCGCTGGTGTTAGCGAGCTGCAGCACAGCGTTCACAACAATGTTCTCCCCGAAACAGAAGCCAAGACGTGTCTCGTGGATCGTAAACGTTTCTCTGCTCCTGTGTCTGACCTCGCTGGGAACCTGCGTCAAGCGAGAGAGTCCGAAAGAAGTGACGGACGCGAACTGGGAGGAGATCCTGACAGGAGAATGGATGATAGAGTTGTGAGTAACCTGCTAGCATGCTAGTTAGCATCTCGGCTAACTAGCAACAGAATTCTTATATTTAACAAACTTTACTTTAGTTTATTTCAGTGTCATCACATTCTTTCTAGAAAAAGAAAATAACATTTTTCAGAAGCGAATTTTATTAATACTACTGTAGATATACGTATGTAATTATAACTATATATCATTCCTTATTTTAATTTCAAATATGAATCCCAAATATAAATGCACAAACAACACTGTTTTTTTTCTGTTTAATAAACCAAGTCCCTAAACTTAAAACATGACAGTTCAAAAATAACTTTGTCCTTGACCTCTTCAAACGTTTTCTGTTTATGTGGTGTCTCCAATTTCTTCAAAGTATCGATGGTTGTGTTTACAAAATGTCTTTAAACAGCGTCTCCTTTCTTTTTGTCATGGATCCTGTTTCCTGGCAGCTACGCTCCGTGGTGTCCGGCCTGCCAGCAGCTCCAGACCGTGTGGAAGGAGTTCGCCGACTGGGGGGACGACATGGGGGTCAACATCGCCAAGGTGGACGTGACGGAGCAGCCTGGTAGGACCTCAGTTCCCTCCATGTAGAAGGATTTAAAGTTGCAAATATAACCCACACAAATACTGTGAATTTCTATTGTAATGTCACAGAAGGGTTACTTTCTGAAATAATTTATTTTTTCCCTTTATTTAAGAATAGTGTTTACTAACGATAAACAAAAACTCTACGATGTAAAATGTCTCAAATGTCCCTTAATCACTGTCTTGATCTCTGTAGGTCTCAGCGGGCGGTTCATCATCACTTCCCTTCCAACCATTTATCAGTAAGTTGCTGATTTGTCACCACATCCTTGTGACTTCCTGTGTTGTTTCACTTCAATAAAGATGTAACTTGACAACATTTACTGCACTATAATACTTGATACAGTGAACACAATTTCCCGAAGGAGACCTCCTGAGGGATCAATAAAGTTCTACCTAACCTAACACGTGTGAACATTATTAAGTGAACATAAAAGTATTAAATACTGAAAGAGAACAAATGTAAACCATGTGGTAAAATATTTAACTTGCATTCTTCTAAGAACGAACCTACAATTTCATATTTCTTGTTTAAGCTGTAAAGACGGCGTCTTCCGAAAGTACCAAGGTGCCCGGACAAAAGAGGACTTCCTGACTTTTGTGGATGAGCAGAAGTGGATGGGAGTGGAACCGGTTTCATCCTGGTTTGGCCCGTCTTCGCTCCTGTAAGTTGATTTTGATGATTTCTTTTGTCGAATCATTATTTGCAGTCTTTATATTCAAACCTTAATTGATGCCAAAGATTCATCAGCAGATGTTTGTTCACTGGTGTTGATCCGAGCTCTTGTTTTGCAGAATGAATGCCATGTCTGCGCTCTTCAAGCTCTCCATGTTCATCCGGGTATGTTGCAACCATTTAACATTAAAATGTATAAATCAAATTCCCTACTGTTTGCGTCAATATTGTTTTTATTGATGGAATCATATATTTTTGTATTTTTCCAGCGTTGTCATAGCTACATGACGGAGCATCTTGGAATTCCGAACTGGGGCTCATACATGATCTTTGGACTGGTCACTCTGTTCTCTGGACTTGCTCTGGGACTGGTGAGTTGATGTGATGATGATGATGATGATGATGAAGATAATGTCAACAACTACACATGTATAGGTTACATACATAACAAATCATTACCGTTTACATTTTTTCCCTCTCCTTGTCCTCGTTCAGTTATGACAAATATACATACATGATACATGCCTGCCAGTGACGCAGAGCTGCTATTAACCAATGAGGAGTGTGTGTTTTGGTCATGTGATGTGGGACTCACTGCGACACTTGTTGTGTCAATAAAGTTTTGAGACGTTGACAGTAAAAACTCAGAAGCTTTTATGAACGATTACGAAAAGATATGAAAATGTTATTCTTATACATAGGAATAATAATTAATTTCACTTGTACAGGGTTTAAAATTGTTGTAAATTACAAATATAATTCGACTTCATAGTATTACTTTGCAAGAAGAACCTTTTGTGGTATTGATCTGCAAGGCTCAGTAGTATTTCTACAATGACTTGCAGTGTTATACTATGATGACTCACAAAGTAATTCTACAGTAACTTGCAGAGTAATACTACAGTAACCCGCAGAGTAATTTTATGTAGACTTGCAGAGTAATACTACAGTGACCTGCAGAGTAATTCTACAGTGACTCACAAAGTAATACTAAAGTAACTTGCAGAGTAATACCTACCACAGAGTAATTCTACTTGCAGAGTAATTTTATGCTACATGACTTGCAGAGTAATACTATGGACTCACAGAGTAAATGCTACAGTAACTTGCAGAGTAATACTACAGTGACTTGCAGAGTAATACTACAGTGACTCAAAGTAATACTACAGTGACTCACAAAGTAATACTAAAGTAACTTGCAGAGTAATACAACAGTAACCAGCAGAGTAATATGCTGACTTGCAGAATAATTCTACAGTGACTCGTTAGAGATTTATACTACAGTGTCTTGCAGAGTAATACTAAATGGACTCACAGAGTAATACTACAGTAACTCGCAGAGTAATACTAAATGGACTCGCAGAGTAATGCTACAGTAACCTGCTGTTTAATATTATGCTGACTTGTTGAGTAATGATACGGTCACTCGCGTAGTAATACTACATTTATTCGTTGAGTAATATTAGGGTGACTAACGTAGTAATGCTACTACTGTGACTCGCAGAGTATTACTACGGTGACTCGCGGAACAGCTTCATAGTTGACCAACATATTTTTGAGTGCTGAGTACTACATAAAATCAGTAAAAAGTAAAAAGTAAAAAATTAAAAAATCAATACATAAGGTGCTCTGTGAAAGTAAAAGGATTTGACTCTTAAAGTCCGAAAAATATGTTAAATGAAGTTCAGTGATTTCTCTGTAATGTTGGCTGTGATTTAGTTTTTGAAGTGTATCTACGAGAACAAATACTACGTGTCTGATAACTACTGGAAGGGCTTAGCTCTAATGGGATTAGAGGTTGTTTGAATGGAGACAGAACCCTCTAGTGGTTACACATGTAAAAAGAATTGTAAACATTTGTTCTTCCCACATTAGATTCATAAGAGATGAATGTTCACATGTAATAATTCACTCAATCAAACCTTTTCTTCCAGCTTCTCGTGTTCATCGCCGACTTCGTTTTCCCTTCACGCCGCTTCTCCTCGGACTATTACCAGAGTAAGTTCGACGGCGAGTGTTTGTTCCTCCACGAGTCGATTCATCAGCGAGATCCTCTTCCGTCCCTGCAGAGAAGCAGACGATGGACCAGAACCGGCTGATCCAGGAGCAGGAGGCCGAGGACGAGGCCGACGGCGAGGAGGACGACGACGAAGACGAGGAGGACGAAGACCAGGACGACGTCTGGAGGAGGAGGAGAGGGTCCCCCGAGGGCCGCTCCGAGCAGGTGCAGGGGTTCCCCGACGAGTCCCTGAGGAAGAGGATCGTGGCGAGTCGTGACGCCGTCGACGACGACGAGGAAGACGCTTAGAGCCTCGTTGAAGTGGGCGGAGCTTCTGCCGCATCGTTTACAGCAGGGAGCTTTAGTCGTCCCCCAACCTCTTCTCCCTCCTCTCCCCGAAACACCCTCGCTTTATTCTCCCCCGTTTTTTCTAGAGGAAGCGCCTCAGACTCGTTGATCAGCCGGCGCCGCCTGGTGGAAACACTTTTGACAAACTCTGACCCGCCGGGCCGGTGTGTGACGTGCAGTAGAGCTGGATGTATGTTGAAGTGGTTTTCTTTTCCCCCACAATGCATTATTTTGTTTGTCCTGTTGCATCATGGGTGGTTTTGGACACCTTTCTCATCACACCATTCATCTGCTGGAACACATCACCAGAACCCTCGATAATTCGGTGAAGAGAAAAATACAAATTAGAGCTAATTAGTGGAAGAGATTTAATATAAAGATTCCTCAGATATATATCAATAAATCGATCAAAACAGGTCCAGAGAAATAGCTTTTCTCTGCAGTTTGTGGTTTAAAAAATAACTTTTTCTTGTCATTTAATTTCAGAGCAGAACCAAATGTATATTGAACTTGATTTCAAACCAGTACGACAGTGTGTAGCAAGAGTATCAAAAGGGTTAATACGCAATAAATATATCTTTACAATGTAATAAATGCATATAATAAATATAAATTACTTCTATTTTGAGTTTTACAACCTTGACTAGTGAACGAACACACTTCTAGTTTCATCTTCAAATTGTATTTGTGATGAAAATAATTCAATATTTGCCAGCAAGATACAAATAAATGTTGTCCCATCTACCCGGGGCAAGCAACATGTTCAAATATTTAGCTCGGTTTGCACCATTTAACGTTTTTCTTTTCGACAAATCTGGCGCGACTCAAATCACTAGTTATTGTTCGTGATGATGTCAGCAGTTTGTTTAGGTTATTTCTCAGTTGAATGGGTTTTATTTGAAGTGACTAAAAACAGCTGAAAGTGTTAAGTAACAAATGGTGGTTTTTTTTTTCCATATATTACATTTTGTTCATGTTATTGCATCTTCATTACTGTATTTTATTATTATTTACTTGATTCATTTCATTAGTTTCTATTAAATCTTCCTCACGAGAATATTTCGGTCCCTTCGACAGTTTTTATGATCGTCTACGTGTGGATTTTTCTTGAACCCGAACATTTATTTATGGTGTTTTTGCAATTCTCACTTTACTCCGAGCGCCTGGGCTCCTGTGTGTATGGAAGACTGTTTTTAATAAACTGTTAACACAACTACACGGCGTTCTTTTTTAATATTTAATTAGTAAAGTTGTTTTTATTATACACATGCCACAAATAAATCAAGTGTACAGTAATAGACGAGCCACTAGAGGGCGCCAAATACTTTAGTGTCTAGTCATGATTATAATTGTCATAATGTTTCAATCCTTATTTCTGTTTAACATTTAATTCATGTGTATTCATTTTAATGTCATTATATCCTGTGTTTTTATTTGGAATTCAAGTTACAAATATTAGTTTGGATTCATATCGAGCTCAAGACATTAAACAAAACAATAGACACAGAAAAGTATTCGCTTTAAATCACATCTTAATGTAATTTGTTTGTTCATAATGTTTTGGACGTAACTGCTGAATATGCGGCTTTTTAAAACATAATGTTATTGCAAAAAAAACATTCAAATGAACTCTTAAAGCTGAAGTTGTGGGTAATTAAAGCAAGAAAAAATAAACCTTAGTATAGTTTATTAGTAGTATTCAATAGTATAGACTTATTGAAGAAAAAAAGTCATTGTTCAGATTGTTTTGTAACAAACTTGGTTAATAGTTTTCTCTTATTGTAACATGTTTGGGAAGAAGTTTGTTCTTGTTCTCTTACGCCGTTTATCTTCCAAACTTTTGCTCAATAAATGTGTATTTGTTTCTGACCTTTGACCTTAAAATGTCCCCTTTTCTGGTTTCAAAGTTGATTTCTGGTCCATTTACGCTCCACGATCGCGTCTGAAAGTCAAGAACTATTTGTGATTTACAGGAACTTTTATTGTTCCACTGACACGAACGTCTTCCCTGTTACTGTTAGAAATGTTTCTTTGTTCTTCATTTATATTTAGTTTTTATTTGAACATAAACTGAAACACGAACTTGAACACGTTTGTTTCATTGTTTACCTGCTGATGATGATTCTTTTCTGCTTCTTAAGGCAGAATTAAATTTAAAAAAATTCCAAGTTTCTGCTTTTGCCACAAATTGTGAAACATATATTTATAGTTTACAACGTATTATAAAGCTAACACTATGTTTTTGCTAATTGCTAGCTTAATGCTATATTTATGTAGAACTATAATGTTGCTGAAATACTGTATTTATTTATATATTATTTACTTAAAGAACTACAAGCATTTATTGCACTTCATAAGAATAAATACTCTTGTTTTGTCACTAATATTCTTCCAGATTCAGGCATTAGCTTAGCATCTGTAGCATCTCTAACAACTGGCACCAGCGACATCGCGTTTGGACTTTTGTTACTTTTGTTTCTCTCTTCTCAAGGTCAGACATTGTTGTTGTTTTGGTGTGTGTTCTGACATGTTAAGGTTCATGTATGTGTCACTTTATTATTTCTTTATTAAATGATGTTTAATTTCTGTGCAGAGATGCAGGCTAACAACATGCTAGCTAGCATTGGCTAACGAAAAGGTTGCTAAAAAAACGATTTAGTTTAGGTAAACACCATAACATATTTAAAGATAGAAAGAAAGATAAACTTTATTGATTGTTTAAAGAATGTACAAATAACGTTTTATATTTAATAACACCTTTATTAACAGTTAAACAACATTTTATAGTGTTGTATAGAAACGTATAGACGTACTCGTGTCCAAAAACGATTTATTATTATTACTATTATTATCTGTTTATTATTTTATCTTTGTTTCCACTAACATGATGAACCAATAATAATAACCAGTAATATATATTTTCTGCTTCATAATGTCTCATTTTAAACTATTGTTAATGTTTACAAGTTCAAGCGAGTTCCTTCTTGACTGACAGGTCTCTGGTGCTTCTCCTCCCCCGGCCCTCGGCCAGGAGGTCCTGGTGGGTCCAGAGAAATGCTGGAGGAAGACAAAGCCCTGCTATGAGACCCGGCGTCCGGCGAGGTGAGCCCGACAAGGCGGCGCTTGTTCTGGGACATGTTCCCCGGCGTGGGTCAGAACCACATTAATAACCACGAGAGGTCGAAGATTCCTGCGTTTGTTCTCGAAGACAAAGAGTATTTGTTGAGATTTTCTCACATCTGCGCGAAACCAAAACATCTGGAAAACACATTGTGATCAGAAGAAAAAACTGCTTCCAAATGTTCCGACGCAAATATACTTGATTCACGACTTTAATATTTGGATTCATTCCATATATAGTTTGATTTTCCAGATGATGTCACGAGTCTTACATGTGTCTCTGTGAAGTGTGTTGTGCGCACGAGCCGCGGTGACGACAACTTTTCTAACCCGGCGCTTCAAGAACAATACTTCTAGTGAAAATGAGTATTTTTTCAAAGCAACACAAAGGTTTATTGTTGATGCAAAGGTCAGTGTAAAGGTGTTTTTAACACACCGATGTGGGTGTTTTTTGGCTTCTGTTGGGGGCCCCGGGAGAGTTGGGGGGGGGAGATTTAACCCTTTTTTTTTTGTTTTTTTATTGTTAATGCAACGATCATTGAATCAACTATCTTGAATAACTATCTTGAATAACTATCTTGAATGGGGAACTATCTTGAATAACTATCTTGAATAACTATCTTGAATAACTATCGCTTGAATAACTATCTTGAATAACTATCTTGAATAACTATCTTGAATAACTATCTTGAATAACTATCTTGAATAACTATCTTGAATAACTATATTGAATAACTATCTTGAATAACTATCTTGAATAACTATCTTGAATAACTATCTTGAATAACTATCTTGAATAACTATCTTGAATAACTATCTTGAATAACTATCTTGAATAACTATCTTGAATAACTATCATGAATAACTATCTTGAATAACTATCTTGAATAACTATCTTGAATAACTATCTTGAATAACTATCTTGAATAACTATCTTGAATAACTATCTTGAATAACTATCTTGAATAACTATCTTGAATAACTATCTTGAATAACTATCTTGAATAACTATCTTGAATAACTATCTTGAATAACTATCTTGAATTGACTAACTATCTTGAATAACTATCTTGAATAACTATCTTGAATAACTATCTTGAATAACTATCTTGAATAACTATCTTGAATAACTATCTTGAATAACTATCTTGAATAACTATCTTGAATAACTATCTTGAATAACTATATTGAATAACTATCTTGAATAACTATCTTGAATAACTATCTTGAATAACTATCTTGAATAACTATCTTGAATAACTATCTTGAATAACTATCTTGAATAACTATCTTGAATAACTATCTTGAATAACTATCTTGAATAACTATCTTGAATAACTATCTTGAATAACTATCTTGAATAACTATCTTGAATAACTATCTTGAATAACTATCTTGAATAACTATCTTGAATAACTATCTTGAATAACTATCATGAATAACTATCTTGAATAACTATCATTGAATAACTATCTTGAATAACTATCTTGAATAACTATCTTGAATAACTATCTTGAATAACTATCTTGAATAACATATCTTGAATAACTATCTTGAATAACTATCTTGAATAACTATCTTGAATAACTATCTTGAATAACTATCTTGAATAACTATCTTGAATAACTATCTTGAATAACTATCTTGAATAACTATCTTGAATAACTATCTTGAATAAACTATATCTTGAATAACTATCATTGAATAACTATCTTGAATAACTATCTTGAATAACTATCTTGAATAACTATCTTGAATAACTATCTTGAATAACTATCTTGAATAACTATCTTGAATAACTATCTTGAATAACTATCTTGAATAACTATCTTGAATAACTATCTTGAATAACTATCTTGAATAACTATCTTGAATAACTATCTTGAATAACTATCTTGAATAACTATCTTGAATAACTATCTTGAATAACTATCTTGAATATAACTATCTTGAATAACTATCTTGAATAACTATCTTGAATAACTATCTTGAATAACTATCTTGAATAACTACATCTTGAATAACTATCTTGAATAACTATCTTGAATAACTATCATCTTTGAATAACTATCTTGAATAACTATCTTGAATAACTATCTTGAATAACTATATCTTGAATAACTATCTTGAATAACTATCTTGAATAACTATCTTGAATAACTATCTTGAATAACTATCTTGAATAACTATCTTGAATAACTATCTTGAATAACTATCTTGAATAACTATCTTGAATAACTATCTTGAATAACTATCTTGAATAACTATCTTGAATAACTATCTTGAATAACTATCTTGAATAACTATCTTGAATAACTATCTTGAATAACTATCTTGAATAACTATCTTGAATAACTATCTTGAACTATATCTGAATAACTATCTTGAATAACTATCTTGAATAACTATCTTGAATAACTATCTTGAATAACTATCTTGAATAACTATCTTGAATAACTATCTTGAATAACTATCTTGAATAACTATCTTGAATAACTATCTTGAATAACTATCTTGAATAACTATCTTGAATAACTATCTTGAATAACTATCTTGAATAACTATCTTGAATAACTATCTTGAATAACTATCTTGAATAACTATCTTGAATAACTATCTTGAATAACTATCTTGAATAACTATCTTGAATAACTATCTTGAATAACTATCTTGAATAACTATATTGAATAACTATCTTGAATAACTATCTTGAATAACTATCTTGAATAACTATCTTGAATAACTATCTTGAATAACTATATTGAATAACTATCTTGAATAACTATCTTGAATAACTATCTTGAATAACTATCTTGAATAACTATCAAAACACTGAACCACATGTTGTTACTGGTCACCGGGGGGGGGGGGGGGGCCCCCCCCCCCCCCCCCCCGGGGGGGGTGGGGGGCGGGGGCCCGGACCCCCGCCCCCCCCCCCCCGGGGGGGGGGGGGGGGGGGGACCCCCCCGGGGTGGGCACACCTGATGTGAAACACACACACCTGATGTGAAACACACACATCTGGTGTGAAACACACACCTGATGTGAAACCACTGGTTGGTCCAGAAGTCTCAGGCCACAGTAAACACACTCATGGTTTAAACATTATCTCAGAAAATACTTGGCTGCAGGTTTTTCGAGGCTGGAGACGTTAAAAAGATCTGCTTTGAAAGATCAAACTTGGTTAAAACTTCTGTTTACGTTGTTCTTTGAGTTCTTTAAGGAAAACATTTTCAGTTAATTATTGTTTTTTTATGATATACTTTAGATATTTTGACAGTACTGTATTGTTTTTTTAATTTACAAGCTAGTAGTCACACTATTATTATTCAATGAATCAGAGTATTACTCGGCAAGTCACCATAATATTACTCCGCAGGTTACTGTAGTATTACTCTGCAAGTAACTGTAGTATTACTCTGCGAGTTAATGTAGTATTACTCTGCAAGTCAGCATAATATTACTCCACAGGTTACTGTAGTATTACTCTGCGAGTTAATGTAGTATTACTCTGCAAGTCAGTATATTACTTTGCAAGTTAGCATAATATTACTCCGCAGGTTACTGTAGTATTACTCTGCGAGTTAATGTAGTATTACTCTGCAAGTCAGCATAATATTACTCTGCAGGTTACTGTAGTATTACTCTGCAAGTCACTATAGTATTACTCTGCGAGTCACTGTAGTATTACTCTGCGAGTTAATGTAGTATTACTCTGCAAGTCAGCATAATATTACTCTGCAGGTTACTGTAGTATTACTCTGCAAGTCACTATAGTATTACTCTGCGAGTACTGTAGTATTACTCTGCGAGTTAATGTAGTATTACTCTGCAAGTCAGCATAATATTACTCCGCAGGTTACTGTAGTATTACTCTGCAAGTCTCTGTAGTATTACTCTGCGAGTTAATGTAGTATTACTCTGCAAGTCAGCATAATATTACTCCGCAGGTTACTGTAGTATTACTCTGCGAGTTAATGTAGTATTACTCTGCAAGTCAATGTAGTATTACTCTGCAAGTCAGCATAATATTACTCTGCAAGTCACTGTAGTATTACTCTGCGAGTCACTGTAGTATTACTCTGTGAGTTAATGTAGTATTACTCTGCAAGTCAGCATAATATTACTCCGCAGGTTACTGTAGTATTACTCTGCAAGTCACTGTAGTATTACTCTGTGAGTAAATGTAGTATTACTCTGCAAGTCACTGTAGTATTACTCTGTGAGTAAATGTAGTATTTCTCTGCGAGTCACTGTAGTATTACTCTGCGAGTCATTGTAGTATTACTCTGCGAGCTTATGTCGTATTAGTCTGCGAGTCACTGTGATATTACTATAAGAGTCAACTTAGTATTACTCCATGAGTGACTGTAGTATTACTCTGCAAGTCACCATAATATTACTCAATGATCCAATGTAGTATAACTATGCGAGTGACCATATCATTACTCTGCAAGTCAGCATAATATTCTCTGCACGTTACTGTAGTATTACTATGCGAGTTACTGTAGTATTACTCTGCGAGTCACTGTAGTATTACACTGCGAGTTACTGTGATATTACTATGTAGTCACCGTATAATTACTCTGCAAGTCAGCATAATAGTACGCCACAGGTTACTGTATTATTACTTTATTACTACTTACTCCTCCGCAGCTAAAGGAACAATGAAATGAGATCCCTGCTGTGACTGAGGACGAGAGGATACAGTGGCTCCAGCAGCTTTTAATGCTGATGTTTGGACATATTTTGGTTTGAAAACAAATATAAGCAGTTACGACTTCGTCAAGAGTCATGTGGTCTGTAAATACTACAACACCAGAGTCAAGTACTGGACAATACTACACATACTACACTATCACAACACCAGAGTCAAGTACTGGACAATACTACACAATACTTGTTACTACACTATCACAACACCAGAGTCAAGTACTGGACAATACTACACATATATACTTGTTACTACTCTATCACAACACCAGAGTCAAGCACTCAACAATACTACACATATATTCTTGTTACTACACTATCACAACACCAGAGTCGAGTACTGGACAATACTACACATATATACTTGTTACTACACTATCACAACACCAGAGTCAAGCACTCAACAATACTACACATATATTCTTGTTACTACACTATCACAACACCAGAGTCAAGTACTGGACCATACTACACATATATACTTGTTACTACACTATCACAACACCAGAGTCAAGCACTCAACAATACTACACGTATATACTTGTTACTACACTATCACAACACCAGAGTCAAGTACTCAACAATACTACACATATATCCTTGTTACTACACTATCACAACACCAGAGTCAAGTACTCAACAATACTACACATATATCCTTGTTACTACACTATCACAACACCAGAGTCAAGTACTGGACAATACTACACATATATACTTGTTACTACACTATCACAACACCAGAGTCAAGCACTCAACAATACTACACGTATATACTTGTTACTACACTATCACAACACCAGAGTCAAGTACTCAACAATACTACACATATATCCTTGTTACTACACTATCACAACACCAGAGTCAAGTACTGAACAATACTACACATATATACTTGTTACTACTCTATCACGACACCAGAGTCAAGTACTGTACAATACTACACATATATCCTTGTTACTACACTATCACAACACCAGAGTCAAGTACTGAACAATACTACACATATATACTTGTTACTACACTATCACAACACCAGAGTCAAGTACTGGACAATACTACACATATATACTTGTTACTACTCTATCACAACACCAGAGTCAAGTACTGGACAATACTACACATATATACTTGTTACTACACTATCACAACACCAGAGTCAAGTACTGAACAATACTACACATATATACTTGTTACTACACTATCACAACACCAGAGTCAAGTACTGGACAATACTACACATATATACTTGTTACTACACTATCACAACACCAGAGTCAAGTACTGAACAATACTACACATATATAGTTGTTACTACTCTATCACAACACCAGAGTCAAGTACTGGACAATACTACACATATATACTTGTTACTACTCTATTACAACACCAGAGTCAAGTACTGGACAATACTACACATATATACTTGTTACTACACTATCACAACACCAGAGTCAAGTACAGGACAATACTACACATATATACTTGTTACTACACTATCACAACACCAGAGTCAAGTACTGAACAATACTACACATATATACTTGTTACTACTCTATCACAACACCAGAGTCAAGTACTGGACAATACTACACATATATACTTGTTACTACTCTATTACAACACCAGAGTCAAGTACTGGACAATACTACACATATATCCTTGTTACTACACTATCACAACACCAGAGTCAAGTACTGGACAATACTACACATATATACTTGTTACTACACTATCACAACACCAGAGTCAAGTACTGGACAATACTACACATATATCCTTGTTACTACACTATCATTATATATAGTATAGTTGCTTCTGTATCGTGGTACATCAACATATTCTCTACAGTATAAGTCCACATGTGCTTACGACATTTTAAAAAGTGAGTCTGAAACTGAATCTTCTCAAGTTAAGTTAATATACTTTAATATTTCATGTGTTCGCTCGTGTGAACAGAGAACGTCTCTCGGCCTGATTTAAGAGACTCAGGACAGGATGATGTGTCGCAGTCAAGAGTGAGATCTTATCTGAAGATAGTATCTGTAAACATGACTCAACCCGAGGGCATGAACCTCGTTTCTGAGGCAGAGGTTTGTGACTTTCGTTTGCTAACAAGTGTTTCTTGTTCTGTCAGAGGAGTTCAAACGAGGTTAAACGTTCTCTCAACAGTTACCATGATTTATAGAGTAGAGTTTCATTCAACAGTGATCATCAGATCTGATCATTGTTGAAATGATTTATTATGGTTTTACTCAACATAACTGAGAAACTCTGACACCAGGAGGGCCACAGTTGAAGGTCGGGGGCCAAATGTATGGAGGACGATTAATGACAAAATTATAAATAAATAAATGTATAAATACATGTGTGAATAAATATCCAAATAAATAAATTACTTGATTTTATTTTTGTAAGAAAAACAGTTATTTTGTAAGAAGAACTGTGCTTTTATGTATGTATATATATATATACTGTATATATATATATATATGTATTTATGTATTTATACATTAATACATTTATTTATTTATTATTACAAGAATTATTGTAAGAATTATTACAAGAGTATCTTTATATAAACATGTATTCTTGTTTTAGGTTTACTTAATATACTTATATAATACTTATATATATGTATATATATAAATTACAGAATATAAAAATGAAATTTGAAATAAAAAGAGATAAATAACGTAAAATGAAACCAGAGATATTACCATAAAATGGCATATAAATAAATAATAAAAAATACATTCATTTTATTTAAATGACTACCAACTCTATAGTTTGCTCTTTTAAAAAGACAATTATATATATATATATATATTTATAAAACAGTAATTTGTCTCATATCAGAATATTTGAATCATGAAAATCAACTACAAAAAATATTATCCCCAATAACATATATTTAACTATTTAAATCTTTGTAGAAAAGAAAATAAAGTAAACCTTTTTTAATGATTAGACGTATTTTGATTTGTATGAAATTCATAGTGAAAAAATACATTGAAAATACCAAATATTTATCAGAGATAAATGAAGAAAAATAATTGTAAGTAAGTGTTTTTTTCTAAAATTCTATTTAAAATAATACATTTTATTCTTTACTATTAAATTATCTTTTTAAAAGAGCAAAATAAAGAGTTGGTAGTCGATTAAATGTAATTTATGTTATTTTATTTGTAATAATGATTTATTTATATGACATTTTGTGGTAATAACTCTGATTTTATTTGACTTTATTAATCTCTTTTTATATTCTGTCGTTCATGTTATTACAACGATCAAAGTGATTCTGATCATGTGACTCCAAACTTTGATTGACAAGAAACCTCAGTTTCATAAAACCATGATTCTATACGTCATACCTGTCAATCAAGTGATTTGTGTCCTTGATTTGACCTTCAACCCCTGGTTCCTCATCCCTGAGCTGCAAATATCACTAGAACCTCCAAAGATCCTGGTCTGCTGTGGTCCGTGTCACAGGTGTTCCTGGACTCTCACAGGAACTCCGCAGAGTCTGGACCAGAACATTCCTCGGGCGGCATGTGCAGGATTCATCTCCCTTCAGACCCGGGGTTCACCGACCCCCCCGGCCCTCGGCACATTGGGAGGTCAGAGGTCAACAGACAGTCAGGAGAGTTCACAGGACTCTGTGTCTTCGACTGATAAATACTACGCATTTTTCTTAGATGTAAACTCTTCTACAGTGGATTATAAACCTTTACTAGTAACTTTAATGGTCTTTATCTCCTTCATTAAAGTTTATTTTTACTTTCCTTGACTTTAAGACTTTATTTTTCAGACCTAAAACTTAAATAAATGTCCATGATACTCAGATAAAGGATTTAAATAAACATTTAAATGACATTAATGTGGATGAAAAACACAATATTCCCTGTGAAATAACAACAAGTGTGGAAGTTATCTCAAAATACTGTCCATGAGCAAGACCCTCAACAAGGTTTGGAACCATCGTTTAGCCCGGTCTGATCCTAATCCTGATCCTGATCCTCCTGCTCTACAGACACATTCCTGCCTCTGGGCTCAGGTCCTGGTGCCGGGCGGGTCTTAACCTGTCGCAGCTTCCTGCCGTAACCCGAGCGCTCACCTGGTCACGCTCACCTGGTCACGCTCACCTGGTCACGCTCACCTGGTCACGCTCACCTGGTCACGCTCACCTGGTCACGCTCACCTGGTCACGCTACTGGCACGCTCACCTGGTCACGCTCACCTGGTCACGCTCACCTGGTCACGCTCAGCTGGTCACGCTCACCTGGTCACGCTCACCTGGTCACGCTCACCTGGTCACGCTCACCTGGTCACGCTCAGTTGGCTCCGCTCCAGCACACATTCCTCGCCTGACCTCTGACCTCTCATCCAGACCTTTGTAGAAAGTAGAAACGTGTTTTACGCTGTGAAGGTAGTTTTGATTTTTCATTGTTACTTGTTTTTAGTCGTTTCATTAAAAAAAAAGTTGCTTTAATTAGAAAATAAATTAAATTAAAAAATACCTTTTTCACTTAAAAAAAATAAAAATAAAAATAATAATAAAAATAAAAACGAATTCCATTTTTTTTTCACTTCAATGAAAACAAACAAAAAAAACCTTCAAATTCTCTGGATTTTTTTTAATTTAAACAACTCTTTCCTTTAAACTGTTTAAAATTAAAAAAAATTTTTTTAAATAAATCCATTATTCTTTTAATTATGTTTTTTATAAAGAAACTTTTTTTTTAAATATAAAAAAAAAATTCTGATTGAAGCAACTTTTTTTCATGGAAAATGTTTTTATTATAAATAAATTAAAATGCCTGGAAGTACAACAGTGTCATCCAAATATTGAACATATATTTATATATAATATATGTATAATATATATAATTTATATTTAATTTAACATTACAAATGTTGAAACTTTAAACTAGTTTCTTTCAAAGTTTTTGATCCAGTAGCTCGGTGCTCTGTTGGTTCTGTCTGGTGACTCCATTACACCAACATTTATATTGAATTAAAAGGCTATGAATAAAAAAAGTTTAATTAATTTAATTAATTTAATTTTTGTTTATAAAACTCTACGTGTAAAAACAAAAAATAATTGAGAATTGAGAATTTAGGGAAATTGTCCGTAGGTATGAGTGTGTGTGTGAATGGTTGTCTGTCTTTGTGTGTCCTGAGACAGACTGGCGTCCTGTCCAGGGTGTCCCCTGCCTCTCGCCCTATGATACTGGGATAGACTCCAGTCTCCCCATAAGGGATAAAGCGGTAGAAAATGAATGAATTAATGCGTTGTGTTGTTGTGATGTGATGAATTAATGCGTTGTGTTGTTGTGATGTGTGACTCTATTGTATCATCAGTGTGTGTGTGTTGTTGTGATGTGTGACTCTATTGTATCATCAGTGTGTGTGTGTTGTTGTGATGTGTGACTCTATTGTATCATCAGTGTGTGTATGTTGTTGTGATGTGTGATTCTATTGTATCATCAGTGTGTGTGTGTTGTTGTGATGTGTGACTCTATTGTATCATCAGTGTGTGTGTGTTGTTGTGATGTGTGACTCTATTGTATCATCAGTGCGTTTTGTTGTGATGTGTGACTCTATTGTATCATCAGTGTGTGTATGTTGTTGTGATGTGTGACTCTATTGTATCATCAGTGTGTGTGTGTTGTTGTGATGTGTGACTCTATTGTATCATCAGTGTGTGTATGTTGTTGTGATGTGTGACTCTATTGTATCATCAGTGTGTGTGTGTTGTTGTGATGTGTGACTCTATTGTATCATCAGTGTGTGTGTATGTTGTTGTGATGTGTGACTCTATTGTATCATCAGTGTGTGTGTGTGTTGTTGTGATGTGTGACTCTATTGTATCATCAGTGTGTGTATGTTGTTGTGATGTGTGACTCTATTGTATCATCAGTGTGTGTGTGTTGTTGTGATGTGTGACTCTATTGTATCATCAGTGTGTGTATGTTGTTGTGATGTGTGACTCTATTGTATCATCAGTGTGTGTATGTTGTTGTGATGTGTGACTCTATTGTATCATCAGTGCGTTTTGTTGTGATGTGTGACTCTATTGTATCATCAGTGTGTGTGTGTGTTGTTGTGATGTGTGACTCTATTGTATCATCAGTGTGTGTATGTTGTTGTGATGTGTGACTCTATTGTATCATCAGTGTGTGTGTGTTGTTGTGATGTGTGACTCTATTGTATCATCAGTGTGTGTGTGTGTTGTTGTGATGTGTGAATTAATGAATTATTTTAAAAATCTTAAATATATTTTGTGATTAAAATAATGATTAAATGCATAAAAAATAACATTTTGATTTAAATTAATTCTATGTTTACCATTAAAAAAGTTCAATTAAATAATATTGTGACGACACTTGTTCACCTGTCGACTCACACTGATGGTTCCACTGCAGGATCCAACAGGACTGCAGCGAGTGATCATGTGATCAAGTGATCATGTGATCGGGCCGCGATCCAAACCCACCAGTTGTGTAACAGAAGATCTACTAGAAATGGAATGGAAGGTTTCCTCCCAAAGAAAACGGGTGGATCCGTTCGCAGAACTTCATCCTGGGAAGTTTATGTAAAAAGCCAGTCGAGAGAAAACTTCAGGAAATACTTAACGCCGTGAAAATCTCTTGTTTTGACTGAAAATATTCGTATTCGGCCAAAATCTTTTCTCTCCATCGACCTCAGGTTTAGTGTTTCAACAGAAGTTTGTTTTCTCGACGAGGGTTTTAATCCCGACATGCACGGATTAAGTGTGCGGTAGAGCTTGAGCGTCGATTCTAGCGTCGCACACTTTAGCCTTTTCACAACTTTTGGTCGACATTTTTCATCATGTTTGTTTTTTCTTTTGTCACACATTCACCAAAACCTTGAATCTAAATATGGTTTTATGTTTTTTTCTCATTCTTGAGTCCAAGATGGCCGCCTTGTTGATAAGATCACATTTTTACACTTATCTGTGTGTTTGTGTTGTTGTGATGTGTGACTCTATTGTATCATCAGTGTGTGTTGTTGTTGTGATGTGTGAGTCTATTGTATCATCAGTGTGTGTTGTTGTTGTGATGTGTGAGTCTATTGTATCATCAGTGTGTTTTGTTGTGATGTGTGACTCTATTGTATCATCAGTGTGTGTGTGTTGTTGTGATGTGTGACTCTTTTGTATCATCAGTGTGTATGTGTGTTGTTGTGATGTGTGACTCTATATCACATGTGTGTTGTTGTTGTGATGTGTGACTCTATTGTATCATCATTGTGTTTTGTTGTATGTGTGACTCTATTTATCATCAGTGTGTGTGTGTTGTTGTGATGTGTGACTCTTCATCATGTGTTGTTGTGTGTTGTATTGTTGTGATGTGTGACTCTATTGTATCATCATTGTGTGTATGTGTTGTTGTGATGTGTGACTCTATTGTATCATCATTGTGTGTGTGTGTTGTTGTGATGTGTGACTCTATTGTATCATCAGTGTGTGTGTGTTGTTGTGATGTGTGACTCTATTGTATCATCAGTGTGTGTGTGTTGTTGTGATGTGTGACTCTATTGTATCATCATTGTGTGTATGTGTTGTTGTGATGTGTGACTCTATTGTATCATCATTGTGTGTGTGTGTTGTTGTGATGTGTGACTCTATTGTATCATCATTGTGTGTGTGTGTGTGTTGTTGTGATGTGTGACTCTATTGTATCATCAGTGTGTTTTGTTGTGATGTGTGACTCTATTGTATCATCAGTGTGTGTGTGTTGTTGTGATGTGTGACTCTATTGTATCATCAGTGTGTGTGTGTTGTTGTGATGTGTGACTCTATTGTATCATCATTGTGTGTGTGTGTTGTTGTGATGTGTGACTCTATTGTATCATCATTGTGTGTGTGTGTTGTTGTGATGTGTGAGTCTATTGTATCATCAGTGTGTTTTGTTGTGATGTGTGACTCTATTGTATCATCAGTGTGTGTGTGTGTTGTTGTGATGTGTGACTCTATTGTATCATCATTGTGTGTGTGTGTTGTTGTGATGTGTGACTCTATTGTATCATCATTGTGTGTGTGTGTTGTTGTGATGTGTGAGTCTATTGTATCATCAGTGTGTTTTGTTGTGATGTGTGACTCTATTGTATCATCAGTGTGTGTGTGTTGTTGTGATGTGTGACTCTATTGTATCATCAGTGTGTGTGTGTGTTGTTGTGATGTGTGACTCTATTGTATCATCATCGTGTGTGTGTGTGTTGTTGTGATGTGTGACTCTATTGTATCATCATTGTGTGTGTGTGTTGTTGTGATGTGTGACTCTATTGTATCATCAGTGTGTGTTTTGTTGTGATGTGTGACTCTATTGTATCATCAGTGTGTGTGTGTTGTTGTGATGTGTGACTCTATTGTATCATCATTGTGTGTGTGTGTTGTTGTGATGTGTGACTCTATTGTATCATCAGTGTGTGTGTGTTGTTGTGATGTGTGACTCTATTGTATCATCAGTGTGTGTGTGTTGTTGTGATGTGTGACTCTATTGTATCATCAGTGTGTGTGTGTGTTGTTGTGATGTGTGACTCTATTGTATCATCAGTGTGTGTGTTGTTGTGATGTGTGACTCTATTGTATCATCAGTGTGTGTGTGTTGTTGTGATGTGTGACTCTATTGTATCATCAGTGTGTGTTTGTACAAAACTCTCTTTTCATTGAAATATTGACATTAGAAAATGATCTTTAGCTCCGCCCACTGAAAACACTTTGTTGTTCTGGAGATTAAATCTTGTTGACCATAACCAGCATGGAGGTTTGTCACCGCGCGTCATCAATGGTCTCCACCTCCGAGGGACTCTTTGTATAAACAAAGCGTGATCACAGCTGGAGGAGGAGTGAAGCCATTATTACGTCATAATGGACTCTCGTAACCTCTCGTTCGTCCAGATTTCAGAGCAACTTTATAAAGTTTAAAACATGGTCATGATGAGACGTTACTGCGTCTTGAAGAACATTCACTTCATGACACCAGAGTTGATCATTATTGACCTTTAAGGAGCTGCTTGGCAGAGGTCTGCCTCTCTGAATACTGTAGCAGCTCAGTGAGGATCTAATGAGCAGCAGGTCTGAAGAGAGTGTTGTGGTTCAGGCCTCGTGATGCTGGATCAGCCCAGAGCAGGATCAACCCAGAGCAGGATCAGCGAGTTCCTGCATCACAGCAGCAGCATCTGGTTCCGTTTAGCGCCGTGTTTATTCCACAAGCCTGTTTGTAAAGCGTCTCTGAGCCAAACGACTCCAGAGATGAGTTGAGATCCCGGCGTTAATGCTGGACCGTGTCCCCCGGACCAGATGAGCCTCATCCTGGACTACGAGGACGATCCTCTGGATCCTGAACCTCCTCCTCTCTGGGTCTCACACGTGGTTTCATTCCGTGGACGACGTTTTCAAAAGGATCTATGAAGTCTGGAAGATTTACTGCTTTATCACATATTAATTCACATTAATTCAAGTGTTTTATTTACTTTAACATTCATCAATGTTGGTGTTAAATTATTTTCTGCAATAATATCATTTCTATATTTAAAGGCAACAATGGAATAAAACTATCAAAGATAAAACACATTTTATAAATTCAATACGTTTTCATTTTGTAGCCTTTTAATGTCAATATGAAACTTTTGATATGTTTATTTTGGTTTAAAAGGCTACAAATATTATTTTAAATTAATGCTATTTTTCTTTTACACATAGAATTTGATATTTTTATTCCAATCATTCTAAAATACATTTTCTAAATTCAATATCCTTTTATTCAAAGGCTTTTAAATTACATTTTCTTAATTAAATATATGTTCCATTTGTGGCCTTTTAAATAAACAATATATATATATATCAAATTATTACATTTTTATCATATTACATATCACATTAAAATATAGAAATCATTTAATTTAAATATTAAAATTGAAAAAAGAGTTTCAACGTTTAAATTGTTCAATTAATCCTTGTTATTATTATTAAATTGAATATATTCTGAGGATATACGTCCAAACTTTCACCTCCTCTGGTTGAATTCTTCCTCAAACTAGTCTCAACAAACTGGTTTCACTCAGTAGTTCCTGGAACAGAATCACATGATATCACGGAGACACGACAGACGTTATCAGCTCGGCCTCGGCCACGGTGACCCGTCTCCTCGGGTCGCACCGGGACACTGATGTTTTTGGAAGGAAGTCCTAAGAGAGGACGACCGAAGCCTCAGGATCTGGTGCCGTGAACCGGAAAAGACCAAAAGAAAACCAGAGCAAACAATCACGGATGATACTATAGGAACGAAACACTACTGAGGTCATGGAAGGATCGACTCTGTGATAATATTTCATTTATATTCTGCTCTCGACACCCGGCTTTAAAGACTTCAAACATCAAAGTCTTTCTTTCAAACTGGCTGCGAAAGAGAAAAGTCGCTTCTTTAGACTGATGTCAGTCTGATGTGAGGAGGATTTGGTCGGCAGGTGCTTTGAAGCAGGAGGAGGGTGAGGAGGGTGAGGAGGGTGAGGAGGGTGAGGAGGGTGAGGAGGGTGAAGAGGGTGAGGAGGGTGAGGAGGGTGAGGAGGGTGAGGAGGGGGGAGGAGGGTGAGGAGGGTGAGGAGGAGGGTGAGGGTAGGAGGGTGAGGAGGGTGAGGAGGGTGAGGAGGGTGAGGAGGGTGAGGAGGGTGAGGAGGGTGAGGAGGGTGAGGAGGGTGAGGAGGGTGAGGAGGGGGGGGAGGAGGGTGAGGAGGGTGGAGGAGGGTGAGGAGAGGGAGGGGGAGGGTGAGGAGGGTGAGGAGGGTGAGGAGGGTGAGGAGGGTGAGGAGGGGTGAAGGAGGGTGAGGAAGGGTGGAGGAGGGTGAGGAGGGTGAGGAGGGTGAGGAGGGTGAGGAGGGTGAGGAGGGTGGAGGAGGGTGAGGAGGGTGAGGAGGGTGAGGAGGGTGAGGAGGGTGGGGAGGGTGAGGAGGGTGAGGAGGGTGAGGAGGGTGAGGAGGGTGAGGAGAGAGGCGAGGGTGAGGAGGGTGAGGAGGGTGAGGAGGGTGAGGTGGGGAGGGGTGAGAGGAGGGTGAGGGTGAGGAGGGTGAGGAGGGTGAGGAGGGTGAAGAGGGTGAAGAGGGTGAGGAGGGTGAGGAGGGGTGAGGAGGGTGAGGAGGGTGAGGGAGGGTGAGGAGGGTGAGGAGGGTGAGGAGGGAGGAGGAGGAGGAAGTGAGGAGGGGAGAGGAGGGGGAGGAGGGGTGAGGAGGGTGAAGGAGGGGGGAGGAGGGTGAGGAGGGTGAGGAGGGTGAGGAGGGTGAGGGTGGAGGGGGTGAGGAGGGTGAGGAGGGTGAGGAGGGTGAGGAGGGTGAGGAGGAGGGTGAGGAGGGTGAGGAGGGGTGAGGAGGTGGAGGAGGGTGAGGAGGGGTGAGGAGGGTGAGGAAGGGTGAGGAGGGTGAGGAGGGTGAAGGAGGGTGAGGAGGGTGAGGAGGGGTGAGGAGGGTGAGGAGGGTGAGGAGGGTGAGGAGGGGTGAGGAGGGTGAGGAGGGTGAGGAGGGGGGAGGTGAGGAGGGTGAGGGTTTGGCAGAGGAGGAGGAGGAGGGTGGAGGAGGGTGAGGAGGGGTGGAGGGTGAGGAGGGTGAGGAGGGGGTGGAGAGTGAGGAGGGTGAGGAGGGTGAGGAGGGTGAGGGAAGGAGGGTGAGGAGGGTGAGGGAGGAGGGAGGAGGGTGAGGGGGGTGAGGAGGGTGAGGAGGGTGAGGAGGGTGAGGAGGGTGAGGAGGGTGAAGAGGGTGAGGAGGGTGGAAGAGGGTGAGGAGAGTGAGGGGGTGGAGGGAGGGTGGAGGAGGGGGTGAGGAGGGTGAGGAGGGTGAGGAGGGTGAGGGAGGGTGGGAGGAGGGTGAGGGAGGGGGGAGAGGTGGAGGGAGGAGGGGGAGGAGGGTGAAGGGGGAGGAGGGTGAGGAGGGGAGGGTGAGGAGGGGGTGAAGAGGGTGAGGAGGGTGAAGAGGGTGAGGAGGGTGAAGAGGGTGAGGAGGGTGAGGAGGGTGAAGAGGGTGAAGAGGTGAGGAGGGTGAGGAGGGTGAAGAGGGTAGAGGTGAGGAGGGTGGAGGAGGGTGGAGGAGGGTGAGGAGGGGTGAGGAGGGGAGGAGGGTGAGGAGGGTGAGGAGGGTGAGGAGGGTGAGGAGGGTGAGGAGGGTGGAGGGGGTGAGGAGGGTGGAGAGGAGGAGGGAGGAGAGGAGGGTGAGGAGGGTGAGGAGGGTGAGGATAGGGAGGAGGGTGAGGAAGGGGTGAGGAGGGTGAGGAGGGTGGGTGAGGAGGGTGAGGAGGGTGAGGGAGGGTGAGGAGGGGTGAGGAGGGTGGAGGAGGGTGAGGAGGGTGAGGAGGGTGAGGAGAGTGAGGAGGGTGAGGAGGAGGGTGAGGAGGAATGGAGGAGGGGTGAGGAGGGGGTGAGGAGGGTGAGGAGGGTGAGGAGGATCTGGTGAGGAAGAGGAGGTGAGGAGGAGGGTGAGGAGGGTGGAAGGAGGGTGAGGAGGGGAGGGTGAGGAGGGTGGGAGGAGGGGTGAGGAGAGTGGGTGAGGAGGGTGAGGAGGGTGAGGAGAGGAGGAGGAGTGAGGAGGGTGAGGAGAGGAGGGTGGAGGAGGGTGAGGAGGGTAAGGAGGGTGAGGAGGGTGAGGAGGTGAGGAGGGTGAGGAGGGGTGAGGAGGGTGAGGGAGGGTGAGGAGGGTGAGGAGGGTGAGGAGGGTGGAGGAGGGAGGAGGAGTGAGGAGGGTGAGGAGGGTGAGGAGGAGGGAGGAGAGTGAGGAGGGTGAGGAGGGTGAGGAGGGTGAGGAGGGTGAAGGAGGTGAGGAGGGTGAGGAGGGGAGGAGGAGGGGTGGGGGAGGATGACAGGAGGAGGTGAGGGAGGGGGAGGAGGGTGAGGAGGGTGAGGAGGGTGAGGAGGGTGAGGAGGGTAAGGAGGGTGAGGAGGGTGAGGAGGGTGAGGAGGGTGAGGAGGGTGGAGGAGGGGTGAGGGAGGGTGAGGAGGGTGAGGAGGGTGAGGAGGGTGAGGAGGGGTGAGGAGGGTGAGGAGGGTGGAGGAGGGTGAGGAGGGTGAGGGTAAGGAGTGTGGAGGAGGGTGAGGAGGGTGAGGAGGGTGAGGAGGGTGAGGAGGGTGAGGAGGGTGAGGGAGGGTGGAGGAGGGTGAGGAGGGTGAAGAGGGTGGAGGAGGGTGAGGAGGGTGGGAGGAGGGTGAGGAGGGGTGAGGAGGGTGAGGAGGAGAGGGGGTGAGGAGGGTGAGGGAGGGTGAGGAGGGTGAGGGGGAGAGGAGTGGTGAGGAGGGTGAGGAGGGGGAGGAGGGAGGAGGGTGAGGGGGTGAGGAGGTGAGGAGGGTGAGGAGGGTGAGGAGGGTGAGGGAGGGTGAGGAGGGTGAGGGGGGTGAGGGAGGAGGTGAGGAGGGTGAGGAGAGTGAGGAGGGGTGAGGAGGGTGAGGAGAGTGAGGAGGGTGAGGAGGGGAGGAGGGTGGAGGAGGGTGAGGAGGGTGAGAGGGGAGGAGGGTGAAGAGGGGGAGGAAGGGATGGAGGAGGGTGAGGGGGTGAGGGAGGGTGAGGAGGGGTGAGGGAGGGGGAGTTGGAGGGGAGAGGAGGGGGGAGGGGAGGGGAGGAGGGTGAGGAGGGTGAAGAGGGGGAGGAGGGCAGGAGGAGGGTGGAGGAGGGGAGGAGGCGGAGGGTGAGGAGGGGGGTGAATACTTAAGAAAGAAAGGAAGATGGAGGACTGAGGGTCGAAAGAAAGAGAGGGGAGGAGGAGGAGGATCGGAGGGTGAAGAGGGGGAGGAGAAAGAGGGGGAGGAGGGGGAGAGGGGAAGTGAGGAGGGGGGGGAGGAGGGTGGAGGAGGAGGGTGGTGAGGAGGGTAGAGGAGGGTGAGGAGGGTGGAGAGGGAGTGAGTGTGAGGAGAGAGAGGAAGAGGGGCAAGGAAAGGGTGAGGAGGAGGTGGATGAAGGAGGAGGAGGAGGGTGTGGGAAGAGGAAGACCTGGGGGAAGAGGTGAGGAGCGGAGGGGGGGGGAGGAGGGTGGAAGAGGGTGGAGGGGGGTGGGAGGGATGGAAGGGACACGCTGAAGAGGGTGAGGAGGGGTGTGGGAGTGAGGAGGGTGAAGAGTGAAGAGAGGGTGAGGAGGGAACGAGGATCAGGGAAGGAGGGAGAGAGAGGGGGAGGGGTGAAGAGGAGCGACGGACTCGGAGAAGAGAGCAGAGACTCTGGGGTGAGGAGGGTGCATGAGGGGGAGGGAGAGGACAGGGTGAGGAGGGGGGAGGGCAGGAGGAGGGTGGAGGAGGGTGGAGGAGGGTACCGAGGAGGGCGTGAGGAGGAGGGTGAGGAGGGTGTTGAGGAGGGTGAAGAGGGTGAGGAGGGAAGGGGGTGTGGAGGAGGTGAGGATGAGGAGGAGGTGAGGAGGGTGAGGAGGGTGAGAGGGGGAGTAAGAGGAGGAGGGTGAGGAGGGTGAAGGAGGGTGAAGAGGGTGAGGAGGGGGTGAGGAGGGTGAGGAGGGTGAAGAGGGTGAGGAGGGTGAGGAGGGTGAGGAGGGTGAGGGAGGAGTAGAAGGAGGGTGAGGAGGGTGAGGAGGGTGAGGAGGGTGAGGAGAGAGTGAGGAGGGTGAGGAGGGTGAGGAGGGTGAGGAGGGTGGAGGAGGGTGAGGAGGGTGAGGAGGGTGAAGGGGGTGAGGAGGGGGTGAGGAGGGTGGAGGAGGGTGAGGAGGGTGGAGGAGGGTGAGGAGGGTGAGGAGGGTGAGGACTTTGGAGGGAGAGGAGGGGGAGGAGGGTGTATGAGGATCTTGACTCCGTCAAAGCAAAGATCTGTGGTTGAGGACTGGGACGCCTTCAAGAAAGATCTGTGGGTGAGGATCTGCTGACGCCTGCAGAGAAACATGTGTGTGTGATGATCTACTGGACTCGATTCAAGAAGGGAGATTGGTGTTTGAGGAACTACTGTGTCGAGGAACCTGGGTTGAGACTGACTCATTCAAGAAACATCTGTGTTTGATGATCTACTGACTCCTTCAAGAAACATCTGTGTTTGATGATCTACTGACTCCTTCAAGAAACATCTGTGTTTGATGATCTACTGACTCCTTCAAGAAACATCTGTGTTTGATGATCTACTGACTCCTTCAAGAAACACTCTGTGTTTGATGATCTACTGACTCCTTCAAGAAACATCTGTGTTTGATGATCTACTGACTCCTTCAAGAAACATCTGTGTTTGATGATCTACTGACTCCTTCAAGAAACATCTGTGTTTGATGATCTACTGACTCCTTCAAGAAACATCTGTGTTTGATGATCTACTGACTCCTTCAAGAAACATCTGTGTTTGATGATCTACTGACTCCTTCAAGAAACATCTGTGTTTGATGATCTACTGACTCCTTCAAGAAACATCTGTGTTTGATGATCTACTGACTCCTTCAAGAAACATCTGTGTTTGATGATCTACTGACTCCTTCAAGAAACATCTGTGTTTGATGATCTACTGACTCCTTCAAGAAACATCTGTGTTTGATGATCTACTGACTCATTCAAGAAACATCTGTGTTTGATGATCTACTGACTCCTTCAAGAAACATCTGTGTTTGATGATCTACTGACTCCTTCAAGAAACATCTGTGTTTGATGATCTACTGACTCCTTCAAGAAACATCTGTGTTTGATGATCTACTGACTCCTTCAAGAAACATCTGTGTTTGATGATCTACTGACTCCTTCAAGAAACATCTGTGTTTGATGATCTACTGACTCCTTCAAGAAACATCTGTGTTTGATGATCTACTGACTCATTCAAGAAACATCTGTGTTTGATGATCTACTGACTCCTTCAAGCAAACATCTGTGTTTGATGATCTACTGACTCCTTCAAGAAACATCTGTGTTTGATGATCTACTGACTCCTTCAAGAAACATCTGTGTTTGATGATCTACTGACTCCTTCAAGAAACATCTGTGTTTGATGATCTACTGACTCCTTCAAGAAACATCTGTGTTTGATGATCTACTGACTCCTTCAAGAAACATCTCTGTGTTTGATGATCTACTGACTCCTTCAAGAAACATCTGTGTTTGATGATCTACTGACTCCTTCAAGAAACATCTGTGTTTGATGATCTACTGACTCCTTCAAGAAACATCTGTGTTTGATGATCTACTGACTCCTTCAAGAAACATCTGTGTTTGATGATCTACTGACTCCTTCAAGAAACATCTGTGTTTGATGATCTACTGACTCCTTCAAGAAACATCTGTGTTTGATGATCTACTGACTCCTTCAAGAAACATCTGTGTTTGATGATCTACTGACTCCTTCAAGAAACATCTGTGTTTGATGATCTACTGACTCCTTCAAGAAACATCTGTGTTTGATGATCTACTGACTCCTTCAAGAAACATCTGTGTTTGATGATCTACTGACTCCTTCAAGAAACATCTGTGTTTGATGATCTACTGACTCCTTCAAGAAACATCTGTGTTTGATGATCTACTGACTCCTTCAAGAAACATCTGTGTTTGATGATCTACTGACTCCTTCAAGAAACATCTGTGTTTGATGATCTACTGACTCCTTCAAGAAACATCTGTGTTTGATGATCTACTGACTCCTTCAAGAAACATCTGTGTTTGATGATCTACTGACTCCTTCAAGAAACATCTGTGTTTGATGATCTACTGACTCCTTCAAGAAACATCTGTGTTTGATGATCTACTGACTCCTTCAAGAAACATCTGTGTTTGATGATCTACTGACTCCTTCAAGAAACATCTGTGTTTGATGATCTACTGACTCCTTCAAGAAACATCTGTGTTTGATGATCTACTGACTCCTTCAAGAAACATCTGTGTTTGATGATCTACTGACTCATTCAAGAAACATCTGTGTTTGATGATCTACTGACTCCTTCAAGAAACATCTGTGTTTGATGATCTACTGACTCCTTCAAGAAACATCTGTGTTTGATGATCTACTGACTCCTTCAAGAAACATCTGTGTTTGATGATCTACTGACTCCTTCAAGAAACATCTGTGTTTGATGATCTACTGACTCCTTCAAGAAACATCTGTGTTTGATGATCTACTGACTCCTTCAAGAAACATCTGTGTTTGATGATCTACTGACTCCTTCAAGAAACATCTGTGTTTGATGATCTACTGACTCCTTCAAGAAACATCTGTGTTTGATGATCTACTGACTCCTTCAAGAAACATCTGTGTTTGATGATCTACTGACTCCTTCAAGAAACATCTGTGTTTGATGATCTACTGACTCCTTCAAGAAACATCTGTGTTTGATGATCTACTGACTCATTCAAGAAACATCTGTGTTTGATGATCTACTGACTCCTTCAAGAAACATCTGTGTTTGATGATCTACTGACTCCTTCAAGAAACATCTGTGTTTGATGATCTACTGACTCCTTCAAGAAACATCTGTGTTTGATGATCTACTGACTCCTTCAAGAAACATCTGTGTTTGATGATCTACTGACTCCTTCAAGAAACATCTGTGTTTGATGATCTACTGACTCCTTCAAGAAACATCTGTGTTTGATGATCTACTGACTCCTTCAAGAAACATCTGTGTTTGATGATCTACTGACTCCTTCAAGAAACATCTGTGTTTGATGATCTACTGACTCCTTCAAGAAACATCTGTGTTTGATGATCTACTGACTCCTTCAAGAAACATCTGTGTTTGATGATCTACTGACTCCTTCAAGAAACATCTGTGTTTGATGATCTACTGACTCCTTCAAGAAACATCTGTGTTTGATGATCTACTGACTCCTTCAAGAAACATCTGTGTTTGATGATCTACTGACTCCTTCAAGAAACATCTGTGTTTGATGATCTACTGACTCCTTCAAGAAACATCTGTGTTTGATGATCTACTGACTCCTTCAAGAAACATCTGTGTTTGATGATCTACTGACTCCTTCAAGAAACATCTGTGTTTGATGATCTACTGACTCCTTCAAGAAACATCTGTGTTTGATGATCTACTGACTCCTTCAAGAAACATCTGTGTTTGATGATCTACTGACTCCTTCAAGAAACATCTGTGTTTGATGATCTACTGACTCCTTCAAGAAACATCTGTGTTTGATGATCTACTGACTCCTTCAAGAAACATCTGTGTTTGATGATCTACTGACTCCTTCAAGAAACATCTGTGTTTGATGATCTACTGACTCATTCAAGAAACATCTGTGTTTGATGATCTACTGACTCCTTCAAGAAACATCTGTGTTTGATGATCTACTGACTCCTTCAAGAAACATCTGTGTTTGATGATCTACTGACTCATTCAAGAAACATCTGTGTTTGATGATCTACTGACTCCTTCAAGAAACATCTGTGTTTGATGATCTACTGACTCCTTCAAGAAACATCTGTGTTTGATGATCTACTGACTCCTTCAAGAAACATCTGTGTTTGATGATCTACTGACTCCTTCAAGAAACATCTGTGTTTGATGATCTACTGACTCCTTCAAGAAACATCTGTGTTTGATGATCTACTGACTCCTTCAAGAAACATCTGTGTTTGATGATCTACTGACTCCTTCAAGAAACATCTGTGTTTGATGATCTACTGACTCATTCAAGAAACATCTGTGTTTGATGATCTACTGACTCATTCAAGAAACATCTGTGTTTGATGATCTACTGACTCCTTCAAGAAACATCTGTGTTTGATGATCTACTGACTCCTTCAAGAAACATCTGTGTTTGATGATCTACTGACTCCTTCAAGAAACATATGTGTTTGATGATCTACTGACTCCTTCAGGAAACATCTGTGTTTGATGATCTACTGACTCCTTCAAGAAACATCTGTGTTTGATGATCTACTGACTCCTTCAAGAAACATCTGTGTTTGATGATCTACTGACTCCTTCAAGAAACATCTCTGTTTGATGATCTACTGACTCCTTCAAGAAACATCTGTGTTTGATGATCTACTGACTCCTTCAAGAAACATCTGTGTTTGATGATCTACTGACTCCTTCAAGAAACATCTGTGTTTGATGATCTACTGACTCCTTCAAGAAACATCTGTGTTTGATGATCTACTGACTCCTTCAAGAAACATATGTGTTTGATGATCTACTGACTCCTTCAAGAAACATGTGTGTTTGATGATCTACTGACTCCTTCAAGAAACATCTCAAGACACTTTTATTTGAACTTTTCCTTGATTCTCTGAGACTCCTGTGTTTGTCTCGTTGTTATCTTGATCTTTTAAGTATATATTTTACTGAGTATTGTTTGATTGTTTAAGCGCTTTGTGACCCTGGTCTGGAAAATGGCTCTACAAATATTACTTACTTACTTAGTTATCCATCTAATATTTAAGACGCCATTAAGTAAATATCCATCAGCGTCTGGTGATCTGCTGCAACATCCAAAACTGACCTTGGATCACTTTTTCAACTAATTTTGTGTTCTTTTTTTTTGCTACATTTATTCAAATTCACTAGTTAAAAATGGACCCATTTTATAATTATTATAATGAAAAGTACTTTGAAATGACCATCATCAAAGTAGTAATAATGCTGTAATGAACATTAGGTTCGTTCCAATTGTGTTGTGGTTTAACTCGCTGGTCGTTGGTTCCGTCGAAAGAAGATCTTCTAAAGAAAACAGTAGCTCCAGAGTCCAGAGCTCGAGGTGGGTGGTTCTTCTCCAGCGAGCTCCTTCATCAGCTCTTTACTTGCCGACAGGAGAACCCGCCTGTAGACGGGGGTTCTTTAATGGCTCCCCGAGACTCCTTTGTTGATCCTCGTGTTCCACTAACAAGACGTCGTAAAAGTACACAAGCAGTAAAACACGGAAGCTGTGGCGACAAAAAATCTGTTGTTCTTTTGTGAAGAAAAATCACTGATTTAAATCAAGTCGACGATGGAAAAATGTTTCATCTGATAAGGTTTTGCAATAGAAATATTTGTCATGGAACTACAAGTACAAGTATTTTGTGACTCATGGCCAGGATGTTGCTTCATAGTGACGTGTGTTGTCTCCAGAGCTGCGTCACTCATGGTCGTGCAGTCCAGGGTAGCGTCTTCTCTTCTACAGGGTTCACACCGACAAGTGCCTTTTTACCTCGTCGTAGAAAACGTTTGTACATGAAATACAAAGTAACTTGGCACGGAGTCAAAAGCCTGTTTTCGTGGCTCAGAGGGGAATTCCTGGAATCGTTTACGACGTGTTCAGGAGCCAGTTCTGAAGGCAAGACTTCAGTCCTGTCATGAAAGAAGGTCGTAAATACAGACGACGACCGTTCACGTCCTCTAATCCATGAAGGCTCTTGGTCGGC